>JAVTVY010012177.1:0-55468 GCA_036873755.1 Hanleya hanleyi | reverse complement strand
GACCGACGATGGTGAATCGTAGGAAAAACGCCCAAAAACGAGGATGAATGGGTAAAAGAAGATATGCATCTCGCCATTAAAGCGATGGGGGTCAACCCCGCGATAAAGAAAATGCATCAACCGAAACGTCTTTCTTCTTTTTTTTTTTTTTTTTTTTTAGAAAAACACCGAAATCGAGAGACGTGCAGGCAAACAAACGTCGAAGTCTCTATGACAATCAAGAAAAGATCTAGAAATGGAGACCGGAACTGTCGAACTTGACGACCCTGATAAGGGGGTATAAAAGAACGACGTGGTGAACGACGTTATGGCGTACGGGAACGTCTAACAGATGTATGAGAAAGACGTACAGGAGTAAGAGGACCACGTGGCGGCGTAATGGAACGTCGCGACGTAATGCGAAACGCGAAAGGCGTTGCTTCGGCGAAGTGATTTTCCCAAATTGTAACAAATCAGTTCAATTTATTGTACATATACGCTCACAAAGGAGCAGGGTAAAACCTTAAAAATGTACGAGAAACGACGTCGAAGAGAACAAGAACGACGTTATGGAAAAACAACTGAAGATGAATCTGAAAAACTTTAAAGCCGAAACTGGAAAAATCACAGTGGAGTCCGAAACAAAACAGCCGTAGTATCCGAGACTTGTAATGAGATTTGAAACGCATCTAGGAGAATGAACACATTCCTTGTCCCCAGCGTTAATCGAGAGCGTTACTCAGCTTGGTAGTAACATCCCCGACAATCAACACAAAGAAACTTCCAACGTAAACTAGGAAGATCTTCCATAAAATTTTTAAAAATTCCCCGAAGACAGGAAATACAATTAGATGTCTCTCGCCGGTAGATGAACTATACGGTCATAAACTTCATAAAATTGAATTGACCAAACCAAACAATGTTCAATCTAGAACCGCCCCCTAATTAGAGGACCAAACTGCATATAAGTCCTCAAATGGAATAGATGAAATTATCATCCGGAATAAAAATTAAGATCAATTTTTATACAAATGCTGTAGACCAAAAGATGTTTGGACGAGGCTATCGAGGAGAAAAACATTGCTAAAGAGCAGTCTGTGATTCTTCTTACAAGGCTGTAACATATATCACATCTTATATTGAATGATAATCTAATATGAGCTTAACTCTTGGTAACTAGTTGACCTTGAAGCAAGAGCTGTGAGCTCACATATCCCACACTGAAATCGACAATAGTCAAATACAAGAAAATAGTAGTTTTCCTGCAAATGGATTCCTTTCAGACGAGAGAATTTTTCATGAAGGAAGAAGAAAGTGAAGTAGTAAACCTTTGTTCTTGAGTTAATAAACAGGTGTGAAGTTCATAAAGGAATTCTCTCCCCGTTAAATTAGTAAATGTATGGTTTTTATTTCACAACAGTTTAACTAAATGAAGCGTTTCAAACATGGGAGACAACTCCACAGGACAATACCATATAAATGCAGGGAAAAGAACTTCGAATATTCCAACAATATTCCAACACATTTAGTCAGCTAAGCTTGATTCAGTTTTGGGGGACTGCGACCTAGACCTTTGACAAATTGATCTCATATGTATGGCTCCACTTTGCCATGCGAGTAAGGTATACTCAAAGTTTGGTACCAATCCATACCTTGAAACTAGAGCTATCGCATGGACAACAAATGTTAATGGATGAATGGACAGAACGCAACATCGCATTACACGACCTCGTCTTCGACAGGCATATGAAAATGTGACATTTAATGATGTCTTGATTTTGGGATCACAATGACCTTGACCTTTGACCTTGACTTCAATTTTGGTACACAACACATCGTCTTCCCTCAATCTATCAATGCACACAAAAAATCAGGATTTTTAATGATTTCCGGATTTTGGGGTCACAGTGCCCTTGACCTTTGACCTTGGCCTAAATTTTGGTACATGACAAACCGTCTCCCCTCAATTGTGTCCCCCTAATGTATCTACTGACACAAAAAATGTTATTTTTAATAATTTCCTAATTTTGGGGTCAGTGACCTTTGACCTTGACCTAATTTTTGGTATGCATCACTTCATTTCCGCCTATTAAATCCACTCACAAAAAATTAGAAATTTTTAACCATTTCCTGATTTTTCGATCACACTGACCTTTGACCTCTGACCTTGACCTACATTTAATATGCAACACATCGTTCCCCCTAGGGCATCCACTCACCAAAAATTAGAACTGTAGATAGAAAACTGTCAACGATCAATGATTTCCTGATTTTTGGCAACAGTGACCTTTGACCTCTGACCTCGACCTCAATTTTGGTACGCGACACATCGTCTCCACCTGGCATATCCACTCACAAAAAATTGCAACTGTGGATAGAAAACGTTCACAGATATAGACTGGACACGAACACTTCAGTGATTTCCTGTTTTTTAGGCCAGTGACCTTTGACCTGTGACCTCGACCTTCATTTTGGTACGCGACACATCGTCTCCCCGTAGGGTATCCACTCACCAAAAATTGGATCTGTGGATAGGAAACTGTCCCAGATATAGACCGGACACGAGAACCGGACAGACGGACGGAAACCGCCATCACATAATACGTCCGCCTTTTGGGCGGCCGTACAATAAAAAGCGGAACACGGACTCGTACAATATACGGGGAAATGCCTGTATGGGTATATCCCCATATAGCTCCATACTGGCTATATGGGGAGAGGGGTGATCAATTTTTTTGGGGGGCCTTACTATGGGTTGTGGGGTCTCGTTTTTCTCGATTCGCCGAGAAAAACACAATGGGAGGGGTCCCGGAGCGAATCGGTGAAATTTTTGGGAAAAGTCACCGAGGTCTGTATATAGGCTCATACTGGCTACATGGGGGGAGGGGTGGTCAATTTTTTTTTGTGAGCGTTACTATGGGTTTGGGGTCTCGTTTTTCTCGTCTCGCCGAGAAAAACACAATGGGAGGGGTCCCGGAGCGAATCGGTGAAATTTTTGGGAAATGTCATCGAGGTCTGTATATAGCCCCATGTAGTCCTATACTGGCTATATGGGGGAGGGGTGGTCAATTTCTTTTTGTGGGTGTTACTATGGGTTGTGGGGTCTCGTTTTTCTCGTTTCGCCGAGAAAAACACAATGGGAGGGGTCCCGGAGCGAATTGATGAAAGGTTTGGGAAAAGTCACCGAGGTCTGTATATAGGCTCATACTGGCTATATGGGGGGAGGGGTGGTCAATTTTTTTGTGGGTGTTACTATGGGTTGTGGGGTCTCGTTTTTCTCGTCTCGCCGAGAAAAACAATGGGAGGGGTCCCGGAGCGAATCGGTGAAATTTTTGGGAAAAGTCACCGAGGTCTGTATATAGGCTCATACTGGCTATATGGGGAGAGAGGTGATCAATTTTTTTGTGGGTGTTACTATGGGTTGTGGGGTCTCGTTTTTCTCGTCTCGCCGAGAAAAACACAATGGGAAGGGTTTCGAAGCGAAACGGTGAAATTTTTGGAAAAAGTTCGCCGAGGCCTGGGTAGGCTCATATAGCCCCATACTGGCTATGGGGGTATAGGCCCATACTGGGTGGACGGTTTGGGGTCTAGGTGAGCCCCTAATGATCCTATGGTGTCGTGTGAGGTCTTATTTTGAAGCTCTCGTGGAGGAGCATCCGACTGGACTAATAGTTCGTCCGTTTTCAATATTCTGCGCATGCGCAGTCTGGCCGTAGTATAGAAAGCAGGCATTTTGGGGGGGGTATGTGGGTGTGTGTTTGGGGTAGAGATGGACCGCTATTGGTCCGAATGGGTCGTGGAAGGTGTCAAAGTGAAGCTTGTGTGGGGTAGAGTCAGAATGGCGTATTTTTAAGTGCAAGTCGGGTCAATCTGCGCATGCGCAGTTGGTTGTTTTTAGTAAAGTGACCATTTTGGGGCAGTGCAGGAAGGTATTTGGTGTCGAGATGGACCATCCTTGGTCCGAATGTGTCGTGTGAGGTGTCATATTGTAGCTCTCGGGGTGTAGACCCCGATTTGAGGGATGTTCACGTCATCTGTGACGTCATTGGTGGCGTCATCAGTACGAGTAGTAGCCAAAGTGGACATTTTGGGGCAGTGAAGGAAGGTATTTGGTGTAGAGAGGGACCATCCTTGGTCCGAATGCGTCGTGTGAGGTGTCATCTTGTAGCAACGACCGCCAACGCCAAGCTTAACGCTTCAACGCCCTGGTGAAATAGCTTAGAAGTTCTGATTTTCTAGATATTCCATGGAATTGTCACTAATTCTTCGAAATGCAGTGACGCCCGTCAACGCTCGTAGTTACGCCTTAACGCTCTAACATAACGCCTTGACGCCATGATATAGACCGGAGAGAGAACAACAACAACAACAAGGATGACATTTGAGAGAACAACAACAACAACAAGTTTTTTTTCATATAGTTTATTTTCCCCAATGTTACATCATACCCACGCTGGGGGAGCCGCGTTGGGTATGTTTACAACTCAAAAAGACTCTTGTCCAATCAGGGGCCACCATTTGCATCTGTCCTATTCGTTCCTGACCGTTAGATGTATTCTTGTCCAATCAGAAGTCGCCATTTCAGAAAGTTCCATCTTTGCTCGGTGTGACCTAAGCGTCGTCGGGCAGGCCTGGATATTCTTCGGGCAGCATGTCCTGAAACAGTTGTTTGCGCATTCTGATCGCATTTTCCAGGGCCTCGGTGGGTGGTAGCCCCATAGTCTCTTCTAAGTGACGCTTGGTCTTCATGATGGACCTGTGCGTGGGGTCGCCTTTCATTTCAAGCGGTAGTAAGGTATACTGTTCATAGATCGCCATGGCTGTTTTACTGATGCGGGGGCGCATTTGGGTCTACGCCTGTTGTAAATTATCCTCTCCGGCGTCCTCGATCGCTGCAGCGTAAGTATTGATAGCTGCTGTCACAATACGAGTGAGTGAGTGAGTGAATAGAATTTAACGTCGCTTTCAACAATATTTCAGCTATATCACGACGATGTCACAATACGATCCCAGAAGGTAGGTTCTGCCTCACTTTCCACGGACGTAGGCTCCGTATCACTAGATAGACTCTCAGCAATCTCTGTTTCGGTATCAGTCGATACACTCTCAGCAGTCTCTGTATCAGCATCCGCCTCAACTGACTCCTCGGACTCTTCAATCCCATGTATATTTTTCTGGTGTCGCATCATATCGTAATGTCTGGTGAACGTGCGTTCGCACTCAGAGCAAGTATAAGCCATGTTGACGGTTGAACGTCGACTGTGCGTGTTTTTGGAAATACGCTTGCTTTTATAGACGGTAACGGCCATCATTGGTTAGCTTAACGCTTCAACGCCCTGGTGAATTAGCTCAGAAGCTCTGATTTCCATGGAATTGACACCAATTCATCGAAATGCAGTGACGCCCGTCAACGCCCGTCGTTACGCCTTAACGCCCGTCTCAACACCTTAACACACTTTCTTAACGCTTTAACGTCGTTTAATGATGCGTTCGAACAAATGTTTCTTTTGTGCTATTGCTCTGACATACGCCGCTATCCAGTTCATGCCCGAGGTTTTCAACATCGACGCTGTTCTTCCAATTTCCATAAGGACTGTGTCCTTATCCAACAATTCCATATGGGTCACGAGGTCGACATACCGCTGACGTAAAGCCCGTCGTAGTCTGGGTGCCAATCTGTTATGGGCTAAAATTGCGGCTTCCTCTTTCGAATACCCTTTGCGTTGAAACTTGTTTTCTGTGACCCTCAACGTCTTGCCCATCTCGGCGTTCATACTTTCTTTGAACAAATCCTTCCATAGCCTCAAGTTCACATTATGTTCATTCCCTTGTACGGGTTTGAGTTGGTCCTTCACGGTTGGGTGATATTCCGGGACTGATGGTATGAAGGGCCCCGCTGTATGGGGGTGGGTTGCTGCTGCTGCTCTACCAGATGTGGACTCGGTGGATGGTGTCGGGGTATATGACGTTGCGGTGATCCCTCGCCGGGTAGCAGGTGGGTCGTCAGCCGGCGATCTTCGGGGGTATGGGCTTTTAAATCTACGAATAGGTAGCCGTACGGACGACTTGTTGCCCCTTGAAACGCCTGCATGAAATGGTCGATGTTCTGAGGATAAATTCGACTACCAAACACACGGATTTGCGCTCTGTCAATGGGATTGGAGAACAACACAAAGTATTGGCAGTTCAAGGCAATATCTCTGGACGCCTACCCTTGAGGAAAGAGATTCTGGGTCAAATAGATGACGGACAGATTCCTATGATGGGATCCTTTAGTAAACAAGTCGGCAACGTGTGAATTGTCCTTGCCCGCACTCATCAGATCATCTAGCACTACCACGTTGGTCTGCTCGGGGTCAAAGTAATACGGTTCGTCTATGTCGTGAGGAATCCCTGGGACGAAACTCACATTCTGTAATCGCGTAGTTTCGTAGGCGGGCTGCCATTGGCTATAACACCAAACAACACGTGTCGGAGCTGGGGTTACAAGCGTCTAGTCCGTCATTCATAATCCAGCCGTCGTCCATTAGAGAATATCCGCGTCCATAATCCAAAGACCTATTCCATTTCCATATAACAGTATTAGCACCAAATTCAAAAAGACAAAAGTATACATAAACATAGGCTTGTTTCCTGCAAGAGAGAAGCGGTCAACAGTTTTCAATGATGCCGGCAAGACATCATGATGTTCCAAAATATCAAATCCGTATCGCTGATCAGTATTCTTAATCCATAATATTCGTTATAGAGTCGTCATCTCAATGATGTACCTCAGCCACGCTTTGATTGTGACTGTTCATATGAGTACCATGAGGATCTTGAAGTACATGGGCTCATACGGCCCCTAGCCCCGGGTTAAGCGGAATTAGACACATGTTACGAAACGTAGCCCCATAGATCTTGCCACACCTTCCTCTAAGAACTTCATCACCCAGGACGTCTTTCCACATGCCGTAGGGCCGCTCACCGTCATCGTATAGGGATGCTCTACTGCACTTGTTGGACCTATAGCGGGACTCGGCGGTGTCTCTTGGTTGTGTTTGCCTTGAATGTGCCTGAGCATACTATCGCGACGAGAGAAGGTTCTCTGACAGAACGTACACGTACACGACATGTTGATCTGTCGACCAATACATAAGGACTGATGAGGGACACATGTTCGTTCTTATATGTACAGACACTACCACCAACACCACCACCACACACTACCACCACACACACACATACCACCACCACCACATTCCACCAACGCCCGGTGGTGGTGGAGGGAGCTCCCTTGTGGCAGAGCTCTTGGAGCTCACAGCTCGGAAGTGACATTTGCATATGACCTCTGTGAGGTCACTTCCGCTTCCGTTCACGTGACCGGAACTGACCTTTGACCCCTGCGCGCAATTTTTATCCGGTATTGTTAGCGCGCGCAGGGGTCAAAGGTCAGTTCCGGTCACGTGAACGGAAGCGGAAGTGACCTCACAGAGGTCATATGCAAATGTCACTTCCGAGCTCTGAGCTCCACAGGCTTTGAGCTCCAAGAGCTCCGATCCAAGATCTCTGCCACACGGGAGCTCCCACCACCACCACCGGGCGTTGACGCCCGTCAACGCCCGGTGGTGGCGCTGGTGGTGGTGGTGTTATGTGATGGTGGTGGTATGTGTGTGTGTGTGCGGTGGTAGTGTGTGGTGGTGGTGTTGGTGGTAGTGTCTGTACATATAAGAATGAACATGTGTCCCTCATCAGTCCTTATGTATTAGTCGACAGATCAACATGTCGTGTACGTGTACGTTCTGTCAGAGAACCTTCGCTCGTCGCGATAGTATGCTCAGGCACATTCAAGGCAAACACAACCAAGAGACACCGCCGAGTCCCGCTAAAGGTCCAACAAGTGCAGTAGAGCATCCCTATACGATGACGGTGAGCGGCCCTACGGCATGTGGAAAGACGTCCTGGGTAATGAAGTTCTTAGAGGAAGGCAATCCCAGCTCCGACAGGCGTTGTTTGGTGCTATAGCCAATGGCAGCCCGCCTACGAAACTACGCGATTACAGAATGTGAGTTTCGTCCCAGGGATTCCTCACGACATAGACGAACCGTATTACTTTGACCCCGAGCAGACCAACGTGGTAGTGCTAGATGATCTGAATCTGAATCATAGGAATCTGTCCGTCATCTATTTGACCCAGAATCTCTTTCCTCAAGGGAAGGCATCCAGAGATATTACCTTGAACTGCCAATACTTTGTGTTGTTCTCCAATCCCATTGACAGAGCACAAATCCGTGTGTTTGGTAGTCGAATTTATCCTCAGAACATCGACCATTTCATGCGTTTCAAGGGGCAACAAGTCGTCCGTACGGCTACCTATTCGTAGATTTAAAAGCCCATACCCCCGAAGATCGCCGGCTGACGACCCACCTGCTACCCGGCGAGGGATCACCGCAACGTCATATACCCCGACACCATCCAACGAGTCCACATCTGGTAGAGCAGCATACAGCGGGGCCCCTTCATACCATCAGCCCCGGAATATCACCCAACCGTGAAGGACCAACTCAAACCCGTACAAGGAATGAACATAATGTGAACTCGAGGCTATGGAAGGATTTGTTCAAAGAAAGTATGAACGCCGAGATGGGCAAGACGTTGAGGGTCACAGAAAACAAGTTTTAACGCAAAGGGTATTCGAAAGAGGAAGCCGCAATTTCAGCTCATAAAAGATTGGCACCCAGACTACCAGGGGCTTTACGTCAGCGGTATGTCGACCTCGTGACCCATATGGAATTGTTGGATAAGGACCCAGTCCATATGGAAATTGGAAGAACAGCGTCGATGTTGAAAACCTCGGGCATGAACTGGAAAGCGGCGTATGTCAGAGCAATAGGACAAAAGAAACATTTGTTCGAACGCATCATTAAACGACGTTAAAGCGTTAAGAAAGTGTGTTAAGGTGTTGAGACGGGCGTTAAGGCGTAACGACGGGCGTTGACGGGCGTCACTGCATTTCGATGAATTGGTGTCAATTCCATGGAAATCAGAGCTTCTGAGCTAATTCACCAGGGCGTTGAAGCGTTAAGCTAACCAATGATGGCCGTTACCGTCTATAAAAGCAAGCGTATTTCCAAAAACACGCACAGTCGACGTTCAACCATCAACATGGCTTATACTTGCTCTGAGTGCGAACGCACGTTCACCAGACATTACGATATGATGCGACACCAGAAAAATATACATGGGATTGAAGAGTCCGAGGAGTCCGTTGAGGCGGATGCTGATACAGAGACTGCTGAGAGTGTATCGAATGATACCGAAACAGAGATTGCTGAGAGTCTATCTAGTGATACGGAGAGCTTGACCTCAGATAGTCAGCCTACGTCCGTGGAAAGTGAGGCAGAATCTACCTTCTGGGATCGTATTGTGACAGCAGCTATCAATACTTACACTGCAGCGATCGAGGACGCCGGAGAGGATAATTTACAACAGGCGTAGACCCAAATGCGCCCCCGCATCAGTAAAACAGCCATGGCGATCTATTAACAGTATACCTTACTACCGCTTGAAATGAAAGGCGACCCCACGCACAGGTCCATCATGAAGACCAAGCGTCACTTGGAAGAGACTATGGGGCTACCACCCACCGAGGCCCTGGAAAATGCGATCAGAATGCGCAAACAACTGTTTCAGGACATGCTGCCCGAAGAATATCCAGGCCTGCCCGGCGACGCTTAGGTCACACCGAGCAAAGATGGAACTTTTTGAAATGGCGACTTCTGATTGGACAAGAATACATCTAACGGACAGGAACGAATATGACAGATGCAAATGGTGGCCTCTGATTGGGCAAGTCTTTTTGAGTTGTAAACATACCCAACGCGGCTCCCCCAGCGTGGGTATGATGTAACATTGGGGAAAATAAACTATATGAAAAAAACTTCTTGTTGTTGTTCTCTCAAGTGTCATCCTTGTTGTTGTTGTTGTTCTCTCTCCGGTCTATATCATGGCGTCAAGGCGTTATGTTAGAGCGTTAAGGCGTAACTACGAGCGTTGACGGGCGTCACTGCATTTCGAAGAATTAGTGACAATTCCATGGAATATCTGGAAAATCAGAACTTCTGAGCTATTTCACCAGGGCGTTGAAGCGTTAAGCTTGGCGTTGGCGGTCGTTGCTACAAGAGGACACCTCACACGACGCATTCGGACCAAGGATGGTCCCTCTCTACACCAAATACCTTCCTTCACTGCCCCAAAATGTCTACTTTGGCTACTACTCGTACTGATGACGTCACCAATGACGTGAACATCTCTCAAATGGGGCTGTACACCCCGAGAGCTACAAAATGACACCTCACACGACGCATTCGGACCAAGGATGGTCCATCTCGACACCAAATACCTTCCTGCACTGCCCCAAAATGGTCACTTTACTAAAAACAACCAACTGCGCATGCGCAGATTGACGCGACTTGCACTTAATACCCGCCATTCTGACTACCCCACACAAGCTTCACTTTGACACCTCCCAGGACTCATTTGGACCCATAGCGGTCCATCTCTACCCCAAACACACACCCACATACCCCCCCAACATGCTTTCTATACTACGGCCAGACTGCGCATGCGCAGAATATTGAAAACGGACGAACCATTAGTCCAGTCGGATGCTCCTCCACGAGAGCTTCAAAATAAGACCTCATACGACACCATAGGATCATTAGGGGCTCACCTAGACCCCAAAACGTCCACCCAGTATGGACCTATACATCCATAGCCAGTATGGGGCTATATGGATCTACCCAGGCCCCGGTGAACTTTTTCGAAAAATTTCATCGTTTCGCTTTGAAACCCTTCCCATCGTGTTCTAAATGACGACACGTGAAAAACAAATCCAAACAACCCATATCACAATGAACGTGTGTAAATTTCTCAGGTTGAACCTATACCCCCATATAGCCAGTATGGGACTATATGGGCTATATGGTACTTTTCCAAAAATTTCACCGTTGCGCTCCGAGACCCTTCCCATCGTCTTCTAAATGACGAGACGTGAAAAACAAATCCAAGCAACCCATATCACAATGAACGTGTGTGAATTTCCCAGGTTGGACCTATACCCCCCATGGCCAGCCTATGGGCCTATATACAGACCTCGGTGACTTTTCCCAAAAATTTCACCGATTCGCTCCGGGACCCCTCCCATTGTGTTTTTCTCGGCGAGACGAGAAAAACGAGACCCCACAACCCATAGTAACACCCACAAAAAAATTGACCACCCCTCCCCCCATATAGCCAGTATGGAGCTATACCCATACAGGCATTTCCCCGTATATTGTATATTATTTTTTTATTTTTTATTTTCTGTGAAAACACCCCATTGACTGGATAGGCAGGCCCCGATAAGCCCGGGATCGATATTAGCCCTTTTGGCTAGAGTTGATAGGAGTTTTAGGGTAAAGTCCGTGTTCCGCTTTTTTCCCGGAGAAATGTTACATGCACCCAGCCATCTATAGCGGCCTAGAGTCCGTGTTCCGTTTTTTTTATTTCCGGGAGATGTTTTTACATGCACCCAGAGGTCAAAGGCCGCCAGGGGGCGCTGTCGAGTCAAGAAGCTCTCTCGTGTTGGAGGTAGTTTTTGGTCTCTTGAGAAACCTGTCGCCACCAAGAGTTACCTCCCTGGAAAATGCGGGTTTCAATTAGTTAACACTACTACTGTCCTTCCAAATGCCTTTTTTCTACTATTTCCCGACTGCGCATGCGCAGATTGACACTGGAAGCCCCATGATCCTGATGTGACCCGGAAGTGACATTTGACCCCGGAAATGCCCTTTGATCCAGATGTGACTTTTGACCCGAAGGGATGTCACCACTAAGTGAGGCCATAGCGCTCTCGTCACGCGCTCAAAAAATGATAAGATATTGGTGTTCTTACTACTCTTCTCAGATAAAGATGTCAATCTTTCGGTGCGATTGAAATTATTTTCAATCTATTTGATTGAGAAAGAACAGAATGAATAATAATAGATACTAATAAACTGGAATGTTCAATCTGATAAATTTCATTCGGATTAGATTGGTCACTAATTCCAATCTAATTATTTGAAAGGGTGGGTTACTGTCCCTGCTATCAGAGCAGTCAAAATACCGGCATAGAAGGAAAGAATGTCCGGTAGGAGTAAATGTCCGGTTCTCCTTGAACCCAGCTGAGACATTTATACCGGATTTGCAATTCAGATGAGACATGTTTTCCTAAATAAAAACATATAAAAAGGGACATCGTTTCCTGGAACATTCATCCCTTTCACATCTGCACGGTACAGTTCGACATCGCTCCGCAATAATTTCATTTCAAATTAAATATTACATAACGACGTTACGTTCCGTCATTTGTACGTCCAGTGTTCGGATCGTGGAGTGTGGAAGTTGACAATAATGGAGATAATGTATTACCAAGCCAAGGGGACCAAATGATCACGTGCGTATTTTGACAGGTCACATGCATTCTGGTTGTATCTAAATCGGACTATTACTCGTATATACATGGTTATCTAGGATATACGTGGCATCAAATAAAACATTGGAATTGCGACTGACACAGTTATCATATAGGCCATACAGCTGAATTCCAGTGTTTTGTTGAACGTGATAGTGAAAGTGATAGCCGGCGATTCCCATCTTCATTTTATCCAGCCAATTTCTACGTTCCCAATTCGAACCTGAAAAAAAGAATATGGCGATTCCTCTCACCCCTTCAGTCAAACGACGGTGAGTTTTTATATAGGATCTACATGTCATACCTATTATCCACTGTTGTCAAGTATTATGACTTTTTGGGGGGAAGTTATGAATAGTAACTTTTTGTCTGCTTTTTTGTACTCGACTTGAGGCTAGGTATAGTAAACAGTACATTTCTTGATGTTGTACCATACAGGTGTGGTCCAAGGTGAAACTACCTGAAGATGTCGAACGGAGACAACGGCGACTATTCATCAAAATGTCGGAGAAAATCTTTCACAGGTAAAACTATATCAAGTAGTCTACCAATATTGCATCAGCTGAGGGTCCTTGTCTATTTAACAGTTTATAGCAGTGTTTATTTCTACCCATCAATGGCTTCAGACCAAGGCAGCCCAGACAGAAAACACCCCATGTCTGGGTTTCCAAGCAACGATCAAAGAAAAACAGGTCGTACGGATATTTACGTTGTTTTTAAAACAAATGCTAGACGGATTTTTCCTCTGCGGTCTTATATTATGCACCCACGAATATATAAGGTTGCTCTCAAAAACAGCCAGAAGAAGTTTTATAAATCTGCAGTCAAACAAAGTGGCCAAACAAAATTACAAAAACACCTGATAGTTCAGTTAGAGATTTTATATACATGTATTTAAGCAAACCAAGGAATAAGCAGTTACAAAATGTGATACATTATAAACAGGTTTAATAGGGTAATGAAAGTAACGAAATGCAAGCGTCCTTTACTTATCTCAGCCGACATTCCTGATAGACACGTGACTAGTTTTGATAATGAAAGTAACTTGTGTGTACGCGGGTAAAATGACGTGCAGCTTGCTTACCAGAATGAATTCAGTGCTGAAACTTTCCTAGAATGTACTCTGACAATCCAGGGGAAAGACAATGCTTTGAAGTCTCGGCGGAATTATCTCAAACGATCAGGCAAAGCAGTATAAGTGACCATGGTTGGCCAGATCGCTTCACTAGCTGTTAGGGGAAAACCCACTAGTGACGTCACAAGTCTTAGACTGTCGATGAAAGGCAGTTTGAATGCGCAAGTAAACTTCGATGTTACCCAAAGGGAGTTGGTGGCTGAAATTTACAGGTTATGTCTGTTTTGTATTATGGTTTGAGCCTCCATAGCCATGTTTTCCCGGGAGTCATCAGTTTATTAACATTGTTTCATACAGTAGTGAGAAAAGAGGGTTCTTAGACAAGGTTCTCCCTGTCCATCCATCGTGTGTTATCGATGTCCGTTTCGCCAGATCCTGTGTAGACTTTGTAGCAATGATCTCTGGGCTTGACAATTCGTCCTTAGAGCCAGGCCGCGGAGTGAGTCGCTATTGAGCGGGGTCGATGAAGCCTGGGGTCTGTTCCTGCTATCAGAGCAGTCAAAGCTGTCAAGTGCAGGTGTTCATTGAAAGATTCTATTTTACAAGGCGGGAGCGGAAGGGGTCGTCTACTTCATACAATCGAATAAACACAAATAAATTACAAGATGAAATTTTTTTCTCAACTTTAACTGCTGTTTTCATCGTGAAATTGATTAACAAAGCGACACAAATAGACCTAAATTCAAGTATGTTTCACAGAGCCTTGCTCAGCTGACATAATAACTCTCCATTTGGGAAACCATATAAACTCGTCCACTCACATTGGCACGATGCCAACCGAGACGGAAGCATCGCGCCAACATCAGTGGACAAGTTTTTTTCAACGAAGGGGAGAAAGGTTGTCAAAGTTTAAAATTTGTTTTCAACCTTTCATTATAATCTTTGTTGATAATCAATTTGAGTAGCGCAATAGAACAGATATAATGTTTTCATAGGCGTGCTCAATGGTTATTTTATGCACGGTTAGTGCTGTTGGCACCATCCGCCGACTTGACGCCACGACCTTCAGCAGTGACCGCTGCCGAAGATCAACTGACTGGTAGGGTTATGAGCTATAGATGAGCAGCCCGAACATGACCAGATATGAGAGGAGGAAGACCAGCATATTGACTTAACGCATTATGCATGGCTGTAACCATCATGATGGAGCAAATGTCCACAGTATTGAAGAACCGAAGCTCTAGTGATGAGAGGACTCACCAGAATAGTGAAGATTACAGCTATTCTAGTCCGGCCGGAGTGGGAGGAGGCTGTGGAGATGCCGCGACAGGGTCAAGCCGAATCTGTAAATGGGACAGGTCTGGGGCATAATGAGATGATGCCAAGAAGAATCTGAATTGAACCGCATTTCATTGACATGGGATCAAACATTATAGACGTCAATGCACATGGGGAAACCAAGACAGCCGAAAGCAGCGATGGCAGAACCATGCCATGGCGCGAATATTTGGCTCACTTCGGTCATTGTGCCGTTATAAATGGGTGAGGGAAGCCTTGGCGAAGCTTTTTTGTCCCGCCAAATCAGATGGACCTGTACAAGTTGCAGCTGAAATCTAAACACCATGAAAGAGATGAAGATCTTCCAGGCCTGGCTCAGGCCTTAGTCCGCCTGGCACAGGCCTTAGTCCGCCTGGCACAGCTGGCCTATCCGGATACCAAAGCCGACATTCATTCCTTAAGGACCAATTCCTAGAAGCCATCACTGACGAGCTCAGATTCAAGTCTGCCAGACAAGACCTAAGACCTTGGATGCGGCGGTTCATGCGGCCGTGAAATTGAAAGCATTCAGAACTTCCCAGCATCAGAAACACTGGTCGAGAGCCAAGTCAACTGCCCCCGGGAAAGATGACAATGCAACCGCATCAGCAGAAGAGGAGGAAACGGAGAAACAATGGTTGAGAGAAGAAAATAAGGCATTAAAGGAGCAGATTAACACTCAGATGGCTGGTATACCAAATATCATGTCTTCATTATAAAGCCAGTTGCGCACAAATGCAACACTGAGAGAGAAATCTGGTCATCACAGGGACTAGATGGTGATGTGAACATGGACAAGACATGCATACGGCAGCCAAGATCGAAGAACAGGATGCTGGTCCTGCGGAAAGGACATGTGTATTGTCCATATCGAGGCGTGGACCGGACGATTATCAACCCCTAAGGCAGCTGATACCTCCACCAAATCCTCCTATGGTAAATACCTCTGGCAAGGCCGGATATTATCTTCCGGCTAAGACGGGAAGATAGCTGTGGTGCTGTGTCGACACATGTGCATCAATTTCTCTTCTAAACAAGCAGGTGTACAAACAGTCCACGACTTAGGCTGGCATTGAACAGTCCATATTTTGCATCCATCCGTATGGCCGATGGTACAACTATGGCGCTTCAAAGTGAAGCAGATTTCAATATCACTGTAGGTGGGACTACCTGGACTCAGAAAATGATTATCGGAGAACTGACATTAGATGCTCACCTTGGTGAGGATTTCCTGAAACCCACTGTATTAAGATTGACACAGAGAAATACCGGGAGAAGTATGGTGGCCGATATATATAATGCAAGGTCGTGGGGAGCCGCCATCTGCCATCGCATGGCTGTAACTGCGAGATTTACCATTCCAGTCGCAGCCGAGGCCGTGGTGACGGGGAGTCCGAGGTGCCTTACCTGGAGAGGTCGGAATGGTGGAAAATGTTCCACGAGTTTACACAGAGGACCAGAACGATGGTGGCCAGACGCCAAAGTTCACCGTGACCATGGAGTTATCCTGTGGTTCTTTAACTTGTCTACTGACCCTGCCATAGTACAGGCCGACACCCTGTGTGGTAGTCTGACTGAAGTGGAGTTGGTTGATGATTCAGCTCTACCGACTGAGTTACCCACTACACACACTTGTTCACCAAAGATGACAGTGACTTGGGACGAACAACAATAGTTCAACACCACAAGATGGGAAATATGCTGCTGATTCAGATACCTTTATGACGTCCACCTCTTCATGGTCGTGAGATAATAGATGACCAGGTCGAAGATATGCTAAAGCGAGACATGCTCTTTAAGTGACGGAGAAAGATGCCTATCCCTTGACGAGAATCAATTATTCCCTAGATTTTCTCTCTTATGCCTGCTGGTGGTGTACAATCGACGGGATGCCAGGTTGCTGGTCGAGGTATCTCCGAAATCGCCTTTGAAACACACTGGGGCCTATACCAATTCCAGGCCATGCCATTCGGGCTTTGTAATGCCCCAGAAACTGAGAAATTAATGTAAGCTGTTTCGGACAGCCTCCATTACGAGATGTGCTTCGTCTATCTTGACGACAGAATAGTTTTTTGATATACCTTAGAGGAGATGATCCAACAGCAGGAGTAAGTCTTAAACTTAAAACATAAATAGATGCCTAACATGTTTCAGGCGGTTATTCTAGGTGTCACTATACACCAATACATCAATGTATGCAACATAATGCCCCAGTTCGGTTATGACCTTGCACTGGTATAAACCAGCCGGTGTTACAAAACGCAGATATTTCTTTAGCCCTGTCAGATGAAGTTACCTCTCAGTAGTCTTTTAGCAAGTCTATCTTGGTCGCTTTGCCAGTCTGACCGACCCTATCAGTAGTCTTTGATTCTAGGAATTGGTCAGGAATGTATGCTCGTCACAATGTTTACCTGTCGGTAATCTATACAAAAACCTGCGAACAAGCTGGTTTAGGTACGAGTACAATAGGTGAGCTCCAGCTACTCTGGCTTGGCTCTATTAATATCATGCTCTAGCATCTCTCATACCTGAGCTAACTTTTCAGGATTAAGCATGTATAGGTGTTGCTGAGCTTCACATACAACCACATCATGAACAGCAAGTGGGATACAACCTGGGTTGTCCTAACATAATGACTTGTATTTATGGAGCAAATCCTTTATATATGCTCTCTGTTGTTCAGACAAATGATCTCATTTACTGGCAAGGTTCTCTAGAACCTCTGAGTTTGACAGTTTTCCTACCAATGGTTCGATGTGACACTACTAAGTCTGTACTGTCAAGTTCTTCATTAATGTTTGAGCCCCTGTCTACTTGACTAATTATCCCTACAAATATACCTGGTTCCCGTTCATGGTATTTCTTGAGCATTCTAGTGTGACATAACCTCTGGGCAATCTTAATAAATTAATATCCTATCAATGCTCTCCAATCGTACATGTCGCTATATAGGATCTTACGTATTTCAATTGAATTTGGTGTTCTGAGCGCCCATACCATGGATATTTAATAGCATTATGACATCATGGTCGCATCTGAACTCATCCATTTGCAGTCGGGGAGGGGAGATAGGTTAACTGTGGATCATTTACCCCAATGTTTACACTGAAGATCAGTCTATATATTTACCCCGTATTATGGCGCCACAATGTCGGGACCGCGGCAACATGAAAAGACACCCTGCCAGCGAGCCGGCTAATTCGGCTGAGCCAACCAAAAATTCTTTGTCATCAATGTTCCCTTCAAAGAACTATGAAGCGTTCTCGGGATTGGTTAACACGCGAGTTACTGCAAGCCTGTTAGATCCTATAAGTGACAGTAGGATTTAATTTTAATTAGATTGAACCTCTGGGTTTCTGGACTTCAGAAAGTTTCTTCTTTACACAATAAGCTCCACTAAACTTTGCTGTCAGTGACTCACCGTGCGAGGGCAACAAGACCAATACTTTTTCTCCAGGACTACAGGCACAAACCTTGACCCTGGTGTCAAATCGGGTTTTCCTTTTGAGAAGACCCAGCAGACAAAGCTCCAAATATTATATATTCATTTGTAAATATTATTATTACCAGGTGCTGGTTAAGGAATTGAGTTTAAGCACACCATCATCAAATATGTCTACTTACTCATAATAGTAGAGCAATATGGTGAAAATATTGTGCACTTCGAGGTACAAGCATGAAACTTGGCATAATAGTAGCCAATGATGACCTGATCAATTTCTGATAAGGACCCACACAATATTTTTCCAAGATGGCCGCCAAATTCAAGATGGCCACCATAATAATGGCCAAATACTGAAATTAACTTAGTTCATTGTTTGATTTGTGTCAGAAGCCTAAAACTTGGCATAATAGTAGCCAATGATGACCTGATCAATTTCTGATAAGGACCCACACAATATTTTTCCAAGATGGCCGCCAAATTCAAGATGGCCGCCATAATAATGGCCAAATACTGAAATTAACTTAGTTCATTGTTTGATTTGTGTCAGAAGCCTAAAACTTGGCATAATAGTAGCCAACGGTGACCTGATCAATTTCTGGTAAGGACCCACACAATATTTTTCCAACATGGCCGCCAAATTCAAGATGGCCGACATAATAATGGCAAAATACTGAAATTACCTTAGTTCATTGTTTGATTTGTGTCAGAAGCCTAAAACTTGGCATGATGCTAGCTATTGGTGTCTCCGTCATTTTCCATTTAATGTTTCAGGGTGTTGACTAGGACTTGAGGGATGTCCATGTCATCTGTGATGTCATTGATGACGTCATCAGGAGAAGTAGTAGCCAAAGTGGGCATTTTTGGGGTGTGAAGGAAGGTGTCTGGGGTAGAGATGGTCCTTCCGTGGTCCGAATAGGCCGTGTGGTGTGTAGCTCTCTGCATGTAGACGGCGAATGATATGGTATTTGTTGGAAGTCGCATTGTGCTACGCATGCGCAGTTGGGCAGTAGTAACGAAATATGTCATTTTGGACGTGGGAAATGACATGTTTGGGCAATCAAGGGACCCATATTTGATCCAAATGGACCGGTTGGGGTATCCTAGTGAAGCTTTCGTGGGGTTGAGTCAGACTGGCGTGTTTTTGATTGGAAGTCGCGCCAATCTGCGCATGGGCAGTTGAGGTGTAATAAGTAAAGTGGCCATTCTGGAGGTGCGCATGGGTATATTTGAGCGATTGAGGGACCACTCTTGGTCAGAATGCGTAGTGTGAGGTGTCAAAGTGAAGCCCTCGGTGTGTAGACCACGACTTGAGGGATGTCCACGTCATCTGTGACGTCATCGGTGAGGTCATCAGTAGGAGATGTAGCCAAAGTGGGCATTTTGGGGGTGTGAAGGGGGGTTTTTGGAGTAGAGATGGATCATCCGTGGTCCGAATGGACCGTGTTGGGTGTCATCCTGTAGCTGTCTGCATGTAGACAACGAATGGTATGGTTTTTGTTGGAAGTCGCATTGCGCTACGCATGCTCAGTTGGACAGTAGTAACATCAAGATGTCATTCAGGGCGTGCGTGGGAGTCTGTTTGAGCGATTGAAGGACCATTCTTGGTCCAAATGCGTCCGATGAGGTGTCATTGTGAAGTCTTTGGTGTGTAGACCACGACTTGAGGGATGTCCACGTCATCTGTGACGTCATCGGTGAGGTCATCAGTAGGAGATGTAGCCAAAGTGGGCATTTTGGGGGTGTGAAGGGGGGTTTTTGGAGTAGAGATGGATCATCCGTGGTCCGAATGGATCATTGGTGATGTCATCAATGGGAGTAGTATCCAAAGTGGGCATTTTGGGCGCGTGAAGGAAGGTGTTTGGGGTAGAGATGGACCATCCGTGGTCCAAATTTCCCGTGAGGCGTGCTCAACCCCCATCTTAAGGCATGAACGCACTAACGATGTTGAGTGAGAGCGCGCACGCACGCGCGCGTGTGTGTCTGTATTTGTGTATGTGTTTGTGAACATCGTGCTTAGTTAGTCGTTTCTCTTTTGGAAGACATGGGGGCTCTGAAGAGCCGTTCTTTTCTGTCGCTGGAAGACATAACTGTCATAGCCACAGCGTCAGGGTCAACAGAACAAAGACCACTGCGAGGTCCACGAGCCGTCGCTGGTTCCGGCGTGAGCGCTCGTGGTCCATAGCCCCAGCATCAATTCCAGTGTAGTGGTGGGTGATAGCACACCTCGCCATCGAGTCGAGGACCGCTTCTGTGAACTCTTCCAGGATCTGGCATCACCCCTCTTTGTCGTCGCCATCTGCAAACATGGACCGAACCACTGCGCGATAACCCATAAGTGAGTTAACCATGGTCACATGCTGTAAAATGCGAGTGGCATAGGGATGGGTCTCCGTCATGGCTCTGCAACAGTTGGAACGGGAGTGTGGGGTCCAGAGGGACGTGTTTATATGCGATATCACACATGTGCACTTATATGTAGCTCTACGAGTCCGTGATAAGTACTATTCTGATTGGTTAAAGAACAACAACAAGGATTACAGGTCAATCATTTTATTATCCCCTCCATCAGAGCACACCCACGCTGGGGGAGCCGCTATGGGTGTGTTTACTATTTACTTATGTTATTGTCCGTGTCTTGGCCGCATAGTCAGCTGCTCTTCTCAAATCAGAAGTTAATTGTGCTGATCTCAGACGGCTCTTGTTCAATCAGAAGCCGACCATGTTAATAAGTATTAGTATAAGTCATGGATGGATGAAACACAAACTGTGAATGTCTTTCGGATTGATGGGGCTCAACTGACTGTGGAGTCTGAAGACTCGACCACAATCATTCATGGCTGGGTGCTCTTTGGACCGAACCTTGAGGTCACCGTAAATTATCCTTACGACTAAATAAATGACTCCCTGCAAATCAAACATGTATACTCGCCAACAGGATCTTAAAAAGTAGACTCAAGGATGGAGTCAAACGCCACGGCTTCCGCAACCCCCAAGCGTGCATGTCCATGGATTATACTTCGGTGAGATTTCAACTGACTGTGTAGTCTGAAGTGGTGGCCACAGTCCCCACATTTGATGCCTGGATTTCTCATGGAGAAACCGTTCATGGCACTGTAAACTCCAGGCGTTTAAATGTATTCCCGAAGGTCTCGCATGAGTACTGGGCAGTAGCATCGCAGATGGTAGACTCATGGCGTTGTAAGTCGTGCAAGCATGTAAAGGACTTGGAGCAAGTGGTACACGAGAACATCGTGGCGTAAGTGGTTGAACGAATGACTACTGAAAGAGTCAGAACGTTTGCTTTGGTAGTGCGCTAGCTGGCGATCTATTTTTAGCACAACCGGTTTCGACGAAAATTCCGGTATACCGCCACTTTCATAAACCTTGTCTACAAAACAAAACTCCCCTACATTGTTCTCTCCACCAATCGCCGCATCGCCGTCCTGCCTGTCCACACTTGAATCATGTATGCGAGGGTGTGTGTGTACACGTATAAACCGTAAGATGAGGACCAAAACTTGAATTCTTACTATCTTTCCGAGGACCGACGTTGCTCCAAGATCCAGAAAGTGGTCCATGGACTGTTTTTTTTTCATATTAAAATGCGTTTCTTTTGGCAGCCATCTTGAATACGACTGTCATTTTACCGTGAAAGATAAAGTTTATTCGTAGCAGGAATTATTTGCTTGGCTTCAGCACAATACATTAAGTGCACAATACAAACATAATCCTTTACGCATTATGTGATGATTTACCACTAATTTGACCCTTTTCATGGCCGCCATTTTGAATTTGGTGGCCATCTTGGAAAATAATTTTACAGATCTTCTTTGAAAATGGACTAGAGCATTAATAACAAGCATCGCTGCAAGTTTCATGACCTCAACTGAAACAATAAACAGTATTATTATCATATTGCTGTATTTGACCATTATATTGGCGGCCATCTTGAATTTGGCGGCCATATTGGAAAAAATTTGAGTGGGTCCTTATCAGAAAATGGTCAGGATGTCCTTGGCTACTATCATGCCAAGTTTCATGCTTGTACCT
The DNA here is from genome assembly GCA_036873755.1 of Hanleya hanleyi. NCBI lineage: Eukaryota > Metazoa > Mollusca > Polyplacophora > Lepidopleurida > Hanleyidae > Hanleya > Hanleya hanleyi. Next base: position 33,127 of record JAVTVY010012177.1, on the reverse strand, counting down.
CGAAGTGCACAATTCGGCTAGTTTTGTGCATGATATGGCTCCACTATAAGCTGCATTTAATATGGAAGATTTATTCAACAACCCCAAAACAATTCTTGTGGGGTTCCCAGGTTTGAAAAAGAATAGGACCCCACCCGTGAGGTTCCCGAGTGGGACAAGGAATAGGGCCCAACATCATGATATGACCGAAAAAAAGTTGAAAGCGACGTTGAATAATATTCGCTCACTCACTCGCTCCTAACCCTGGTTCTAGAAGCCGCACCACCAAAAATTCAAATGTCTTATGGAAGGACTTGATGCTAAAGGACACATACCATACAGATATGTATACACATGGGATTTCTCGATTTTCTACGCTATAATCTCTCATTAGGACTTGATTGACCGTCTTGGTTCATTAAAAGTATCGGTGTTAAAAGAACACTGATCGCTGATATATTATTGTCAGAAGCCATGAAGCATTCTTTAACTCTACAATATACAAGAAATATCATTCGTGGGATGTTTCTTTGTTTATAGTTACTTGAATTTCTCATTAATAATATCTATGTGAAACAAGCTGAGTAGCTAGCAGGTCCTCCGCCAAGTAGCCTGTTTGAGAGCATACAGCATATACACTTCCAATATCTCCTTAAATATAACTTGGAAAGTTGATATGTGTATGTGGAAAGAGACGTTCATCTGGAATTGTTGAGACAATTTGAGGAGGTTTGGGAAGCAGTAATGGGTAGTGTAACACTGGAATGTAAGTCTGTAGTTGTATATGGATTTGTGGATGGTGAGGTTTATAAATCGATGAGTGGAATAGATCAAGATATCGCGTTCACAACACAGATGGGTACAATATGGGTGAGTGAAATCCAAGATGGTCAATGGCAGCCATCTTGGATTACATACTACCTCAATGAAAATCAATACCAATCGCTGTCTAACTGATGTGAAGCACCGTCTCGAGTTTGAAGTTGATTGGTCAAATTGTTGTCGAGATATCACGTTCACAAGATCCGAGACGGATGGAATCCAATATCGTCAATGGCAGCCATCTTGGATTTGTACCTCAGTGAAAATCAATACCAATGGCCGTCTAATTGATGTGAAGCACATTCTCAAGTTTGAAGTCGATTGGTCGAACTGTTCTCGAGATATCGCGTTCACAAGATGTGGGATGGACAGAATCCAATATGGTCAATGGCAGCCATCTTGGATTATGTACCTCAGTGAAAACCAATACCAATGGCCGTCTAACTGATGTGAAAAACCTTCCCTAGTTTGAAGTAGATTGGTTGATTTGTTTTTGAGATATCGTGTTAACAAGATGTGGAACGGAGTGAATCCAATATGGTCCATGGCAGCCATCTTGGATTACGTATCTCAGTGAAAATCAAAACCAATGGCCGTTTAACTGATGCGAAGCACATTCTCAAGTTTGAAGTGGATTGGTCAAACTGTTGTCGAGATATCGCGTTCACAAGATGTGGGATGGAGAGAATCCAATATGGTCAATGGCAGCCATCTTGGATTACGTACCTCAGTGAAAATAAATACCAATGGCCGTCTAACTGATGTGAAGAACCTTCCCAAGTTTGAAGTCGATTAGTTGAATTGTACTCGAGATATCGTGTTCACAAGATCTGGGACGGATGGAATCCAATATGGTCAATGGCAGCCATCTTGGATTACGTACCTCAGTGAAAATCAATACCAATGGCCGTCTGACTGATGTGAAGAACATTCCCAAGCTTGAAGTTGATTGGTGGAAATGTTCTTGAGATATCGCGTTCACAAGATGTGGGACGAACAGAATCCAATATGGTCGATGGCGGCCATCTTGGATTACGTACTTCAGTGAAAATCAATACCAATGGCCGTCTAACTGATGTGAAGCACCTTCTCAAGTTTGAAGTCAATCGGTCAAATTGTTCTTGAGATATCGCGTTCACAAGATGTGGGACGGACAGAATCCAATATGGTCGATGGCGGCCATCTTGGATTACGTACCTCAGTGAAAATCAATACCAATGGCCGTCTAACTGATGTGAAGCACCTTCTCAAGTTTGAAGTCGATTGGTCGAATTGTTCTCAAGATATCGCGTTCACAAGATGTGGGACGGACGGACGGAAGGACGGACGGAGGGACGGACGGAAGGACGGACGGCTAGCATTTCCAAGTCCTCCCACCACTTCGTGGCGGAGGACAATTAGGCAACACAATATATCAACAGCAAATAGATATTCCAATGGGTACTAATTGCGCACCCCTCTTGGCTAACCTTTATCTGGTTTCTTATGAATATGACTATATTGGATACACTGGATTGGAAGGAAACTATAAATAGCCCTAACGGCACATCATATCTAGACTTATATCTCTATAAAAATGAAGCCGGCCTTCTTTCTCCCCGATTTTACAAGAGAGATGATTACAATGTTAACATGGTAAACTCCTAATCCAGCCTCTGTGCTCCAATAACTAGTAATTCCACTCGCATGCTTTTGTGTGAAAACACTCGTCCAAAAGTTCCTCAACCAGTTTCACAATCTCGCACAATGAGATGGCTTTTAGACAACGCTCAGTACTACAGATTGTCACTTGTTCATATATCAGACTGTTAGATTAGTGACTGTCTAGTCAAAAGCTAAATGATTCTCTCTTCTCTGCTGCCAACACTCCTTATGTATATACCTCACACAAAACTTATACAGATAACAGTAAAGAACTTCCTGGATAAAATAAACAGTAAGTGCAGAATGAGGTCATTGTCACAGGACCACAGTAAAGACAAGAGTTCAACTGAACCCAAAATACGCCCGTAAAAAATACAGTTGATAAACAACATTTTTATCTAATGAATTTTGTTATAGACAAAGGTTAACCGTACAAATGAACCTGCCTGGACTGTATGTTGTCTGTATTGTTGCAATTGTCATAATACTGTATATGTGTAAGCTATCATTGTTGTAGAAGTGGTGTAGGCAGGTTTGGAAGTCAGATCGGGGAGGGGGAGATACATAAGGGCCTGGAGCAGTATTTGTGGAAGCAGGTAGAACTCAAGTTACTCTTACTCTGTGGGGGTGCATGTTCCCCCACCCCCAGTTATGAGCTTATGTATGCATCAGTAACTTTAAAACAAAATGTGGGTTACTAGAAGCTGCAAAAGTAAGCTCATCAGCCTGATGAATGGGGTCAAAATAACAGTAGGTGCCAAATACAAAGATTCCAGACTAAACTCAAGGGGAGTAACTGAAGAAAACATCGAATCAGCTTAAAAACAGTTTGTGCACATCTACACATGGTACCGATCATATGTACCAAATTTCAAAGAATCCATAGAAAAGTGTGAGACGAGTTGCGTTCACAAGGACAGTAGGTGGCAAATAAAAGATTTCACACCAGAATCATGGGGAGTAACTCAAGAAACTGTCGAATCAACTTGAAAAAAGTTTGTGCACATGTGCACTTGGCACCAATCATGGGTACCTAATTTCAAAAGAATGCAATGAAACCCCTAGGATGAGTTTCGTTCAGGGGGACTGTAGGTGCCAAATAAAAGGATTCCAGACTAAAATCAAAGGGGGTAACTCAAGAAAACATCGAATTGGTTCGAAAAAAAGTTCATGCGCATCTACACATGATGCATGGTGTACCAAATTTAAATCCATTTGAAAACTCTGGGACGAGTTGCATTCACGACGAAGAGAGTAGGTGCCAAATACAAGGATTTCAGACCAAAATCAAGGGGAGTAACAAGAAAATGTCGAATCGGGTCGAAAAAAGTTAGTGCACATCTACACATGGTACCGATCATGTGTACCAAATTTCAGAAGAATCCATTGAAAACTCTGCGACGAGTTGCGTTGATGAAGACAGTAGATGCCAAATACAAGGATTTCAGACCAAAATTAAGGGGAGTAACTCAAGAAAACATCGAATCGGACCGAAAAAAGTTCATGCACATCTACACATGATACTGATCATGTGTACCAAATTTCAGAAGAATCCATAGAAAATTCTGGGACGAGTTGCGTTGACAAAGACAGTAGGTGCCAAACACAAGGCTTTCAGACCAAAATCAAGGGGATCAACTCAAGAAAACATCGAATCGGGCCGAAAAAAGTTTGTGCACATCTACACATGGTATCGATCATGTGTACCAAATTTCAGAAGAATCCATTGAAAACTCTGGAACGAGTTGCGTTGACGAGGACAACAGGTGCTAAATACAAGGATTTCAGATCAAAATCAAGGGGAGTAACTCAAGAAAACATTGAATCGGGTCGAAAAAGGTTCGTGTACATCTATACATGGTACTGATCATGTGTACCAAATTTCAGAATCCATTGAAAACTCTGGGACGAGTTGTGTTGACGAAGACAGTAGGTGCCAAATACAAGGATTTCAGACCAAAATCAAGGGGAATAACTCAAGAAAACGTCAAATCGGGCCGAAAACAGTTCATGCACATCTACACATGGTACCAATCACGTGGACCAAATATCAAAAGAATCCACTGAAAACTCTAGGACGAGTTGCGTTGACGAGAAAAAGTTAACGGATGGACGGACGACGCCATAAATACGTCCTGTCAAATTTGACGGGCGTATAAAAATGAACTGTTATATCAACACACCATAATGAAATGAATTACCATAAAACTGCTAGAGTACAGTATCGTAACATATACTAAACAAAACCACTGATGGGTAGAAATACTGGTACAATGTGTCAAATGGACAGTCACTGCCGATACAATAAGCCAAAATAAAGCTCGTTATCTATTCTTGAATAATATATTGACCATTAAGCAGGACTATGTATTTATTTCTTTATATATATGTGAAAACTGATCTGGTCTGGTCATTCTCCCATTCTGGTCTTTACCCACTGCCATACTCAAGGCCAAAAGTCAATCTTTACACCACTTAAGCCACCCCCCTCATCTCCCAATCCACAGGATCCTGCTCACTAAAAACCAATGGGCTAAATTTCGCAGCTATGGTATTTTCGGATATACAGAATGTCAGATTTGGAGCTGTATTTATCTGCAATTCTAAGCATTTGCTTGATATAATACCTTATATCAAGCATTTCATTCCTTTTCATCCCTTTTCATACAGCAGACAGAGTTTACATTGCAAAAGATCGGCCTGTACCAAATATGAGTATTATCTCACCTGCTGTCAGTGTAATCTCCATGAGTGAAATACTGCTGTTGTAACTCATTAAAAAACTGTTTGATTGTATAGGATCATCTTCAGATGCCTGACAATTCGCAATGCGGATTCATCCGCTGCTGAAGATCAAGGAATGGGCCCAGAACCCCAAGTCGCTACACTTGAAGAAACCCCAAATGAGATAATCACCAATTCAAATGGACAGGAACTTACTCCAGAAGAAACTGAAGTATTACAGCTTGGATTGGATCATGAACTTATCAAAGCCCCTAGAAAGGCAGACATTGTTGTTGCTATGGAAACAATTTGGGAAAGACTACCAAAGCAAGGACTGACACGAAAGATTAGAGACCAAATCAAAGACTGTTTAAAAACACTGGCATACAACATCTGTGAGCGAATTGATCAACAACAAATTGAAATCTTGAATGGTCTTAAAGGACGGTTTGCATTCTTAAAACCAATTAAGGGGGAGGGAATTGTTGTCCTCCAGAAGGACAAATATATTCACAGTTTGGAGTTATTATTTCCATCAAACAAGTATAAATTGCTGAATAGTGATCCTTCTTTAACCAAACTCAATTCGGTCCATAGTTACTTGCTAACATTAAAAAAATGCTCAGAAATAGATGAGAATGAATACAATAGGCTACGACCACAGGCTGCTCATCCCGGTCGGGCATACGGATTAGCAAAAAGTAAGGAAAACCCCGAAATCATACTATTTGTGGATACAATCGGGACGGCCCACTACCGTATTGCTATGTTCCTTGCACAACTAATCCAGCCCCTTGCTACAAATCAATATTCATGTAAGGATCTCTGTGATGCAGAAAACAGAATGACAAAAATTCCAAAGGAACAAGGTTACAAATATATGTCTCTTACTGTTGATTCCTTATTCACCAGTGTCCCACTGAGACACACTGTAGAACTGATTTTAAAACGAATATATGTGGAAAGAGTCATTCGCACAACCTTCAATGAAAGAACACTCAAAAAGCTTATCATAGATGTCTGCAAAGAAACCCCAATTCTGGTGAATGGTAAAATTTACCAACAACTCGATGGAGTAATGAGGGGCACAATACTTGGACATGTTTTGGCCAACATCATCATGACAGAATTTGAAAAAGTGGTTGTAACCCAACTGATAAAAGAAAAAACTATCAAATTCTACGCTAGATTCATGGACATGATCTGGATTTTGACCAAACCCTCAAAATTGACCAAAATCAAAGCCAAGTTCAATAAATTTCATCAGCAGATCAAGTTTACTGGCCCTTTCCAGGATATCTCAGAATTAACAATGGGTAATAGGACTACTATCAATCCCAGTGCTTCTGCCAAGAAAGAAAGGCAAATCGAAGACAAGCCCCAATACAATGACACAGAAATCATAATGCCATACATGGGTGATCAACGAGAACAGCTTGTAAGGCAAGAAATGAACTGGATTGAGCAGCTGATTGGAAAAAAAATAAACTTCAATGTTAAGTATGAAACAGTTAAAATGTCTGACATTCTCTCCATGAAAGATAAAATTCCTAAGGAGACCAGAAGTTATATTATCTATGACTTTATCTGTCCTGGTTGCAGCGTTGAATATATTGGTAAAACAGAAGGACCGATCATCAGGAGATTAGAGAACCATTTGAAATTAAGAAGCGATACAATCAGTCAACATATCAATGTTTGTGACAGGTTTAAAGATAAGGCGCATTCTAGACCTTTCCTGGATGTTGTTTTCCAGAACACAAAAATCATAGATGGAACATACCAGAATCAAAAATATGGTTTGTTCATGAAGGAAGCACTGGCCATCAAACTAGCAATGAGACAAAATCGTCGATTGCTGAATCACGGACTCAGAGGTGGTAAAAAGCTGCAAGTGTTTCTAGATGAGGAATTAGATCAATGGATCTTCCCGCCTCCACCCCCACCCCGGTCGACAGATTATGTTATATAGATGAATACTAAATGAAACAACCCAACAGCTACATTTTTCTGTAGTAATGAACTAACCAAGAGTTGAACATGGTTGAGAACACCTATTTCCTTTACAGATGTTTAGTTAAGTTTTACTCCTTGCACGAGATGGGGTTTTTTTTCACCTTGGAAAGATTTCCTCGGGCTGACCATCAAACATACTTTACTAATAACAATATGTGTATTAGAAAACTATTGGGTTACTGGAAATCTTGGAATTTTATTCCAATTAGCACAATTTTGCTAAACAAAAAAAACCTTATCAGTACATTTCAACATTGGAACACCCCTAGAATCCGCTGGATTAGTGCCATAACTGACCTCCTCTGGTGGAATAACCACTTCCCATATTTTTTTTTTTTTTTTTTTTTTAGTGAATTCATTTAATATTTTTTTGAATTTGTTAAACCAAAAACCTTATCGATTCCAGGGAGGGGACAATGACGACTGCCTCTCAAAAATATCTCCCCTGATTTCGTACGGCGAGATAAAAAAAAAGGGTTCTTGAAGAGGATTGCTACTGAGCATGCTGAAAACAAGTTCAATATTGACTATTGTTAAGAATGCAAACTCGTAATAATCATGTTAGCCTATGCATATCTCATTGTATCAACATTGTTCACTTGTCTGTATTACATTTCTCTTATTGTTTCATTGTACTAAATTGCTGAACTGAACCATTGCGGTCACTGTGCTGTAATTTGGTTTGACTAAACAAACTGTATTTCATTTTGTCACATCACGGAGGCCAAAAACAGGATACACTTACGTGCAGGAGCTGTATGACACCTTTCTTCAATTGTCTGTCAATTTATTTCCTTATTAAATTGTTACATTGTATTAAATTATTGAATTGAACCACTCTTGAATGCTGTAATTTTGTTCAATCGCTTTTTAGGGCAGTTAAGAGATGTTCTGACTCAGTCTTTGAAAACAGTCACTGTTACTTTTTGGCTCTTAACAACACAAGGGCATTGACACAGAGGGTGGGTGGTCTTTTGATGGTTAGCAAAAAAAAAAAAAAAAAAAGGAAAGAAAGAAAGAAACCGAAAGCAAACATAGCAGAGAAGAAAACGTCTTGTCACATATCTTATTAATTGTTGCTAAATACAGGGGAAGTAAGTTATTTATCACCAACACTCCATACCAGTGTGCCTAGCTACAAATAAGACTGCAATCAGTCAGTGAACAATGCAACAAAGTGGCGATATCGGACTCAAACCTCCAATCCAATCAAATATTCCCCATTTGGACGAAGAACATTAATACGTTGGCCGAGTAAAATTTTCCAGAACTTTGTCACTATAAACTTTGTTTAAATTGAGATCCGTCATTTGTTCAGTATTTATTCACAAACAAGAGATATATACAAACTCAACGGTGAACCCCTACAAATAAAGGTATAAAATCTAACTAGACCCGAAGTCACTCTTCGATAACTAATGTAAATATGATCAATATGGATAAATTTTGCCACTATTCCAAGAAAGGACCACTAAGCTTACAGTTTTGGTAAGTTTGGCAACTTCAGGTCGAAAACAGTCCAAGTATTATCGATTAAAAACAATCTGTATGTCAAAGAGAAAGCAAAGGGATCCAATTAATGGACCAGATCTGATGTGGTCAGCTCTTGTCAATGCACGGCCCCGTGCTATCGGGGCAAAATAGTATTGTCTAATGATTAACTTGAATTATAGTGCAAATCCAGGATTGAATGACCATTTCATTCAGCTTGTATATCAGTGTATAGTGATCGCAACTGATCGCCAGACATTTTCGCACAAATTAAAAGTTAAACTTTTACAACCTTTTACTGCTCAAATGCTCACAGTGAGCGCTGAATTACCATCAATTTTCAGAAAAAAATACTACGCTGCGAGGGGGATACCCCCTCTCAAACTTGAGAGTGCACATCTGCAATGTATTCAGCATTTTCCGTATTATTTTTGTAGTTCATCAAATCCATCCATCAAATAGTAACTGAGAAATTGTTGATGGATGGGATAAAAAGCCATAACACATTCAAAGATCATCAGAACGGGTAACAAATCTGACAGTGCACTAGGTACTGGGCATCTTCTTTGTAACTTTCAAAGTTTTTTTGTCCATATCTCAGTAAAGGAGAAATTGTTGACAGACAGGATAAACAACCAAAACTAAAAAAAAATCATTATCAAAATGGGTAAGAAAAAACCCCTGATAGTGTTCATTACATTGAAGGGCTGAGGGGTTAAAAATGTATAGACGAGCATTAATGAGAACTACGCACAGTTTTGCAGTGCTCTGATGAAAATACAGTTTGAATTATTGCGGCTTGAAAAACTGGTGTAATGATATTGATCCGGTGGTTTGTTTTGCCTTCTTCCTTTGACCTTTGGCATTAGAGATGTCCTGTTTACGTTTTCTTCCCGAACCACCAAGGGGGGACCTGGCCATTACTGCTTGTGAACCCTTAAGATCGGTGATTGAGGACAATTCGAGAGCAAAGTGGTAATCTAAATGTTCAGGCATGTCCCAGGCTGAAATATGTTTGCCACATTTCATACATTTTGTCCTGTCACAATTAAATTCATTTTCCTCAGAGCTACTACAAGGACGTGAAACCACACAAGCTTCACCAACGTCGGTCTGCTCTTTTGTATTGGTGCAACCGAGTTCTGACACTATTGCAGATTCATTCATACTACTATTTCCAGAAGCATTTTCAGGAACATTTTCTGAAGTCGATTCAAAAACTGTGGAATTTTCTGTTCTTGTATGGATTCTAGAACACCTCAATCTATCAAGGTCACATTTTCTGAACCCAAGTTGTTCATAATTTTGCAACAATTCATCTCGAATCTCAGCGGGCAAGGAATGAAATATTTCTGGATCTATCATCGCAGATCCTGACTGATTGTCTAACATATCATTGTTGGTTTCCCTCTCTAAGCATCCCAGTTTTGAAAGATCTGTGTCGTTCGAATCATATTCGCTAGTGTGCTGAATGGAATTTTGCCATTCAGCTAGTTGGGAAATAATGGAATATGCAGAATCTTTCTGTAAATTCATTTCATTAACAGCTGTTTCATCCTTTGAAGTTGCTTTTGATTCTGCATGCGAATTCTTACAGGTAGAATTTTTGAACTCGTTGGATTTAACAGTATATTTTTCTCTGACTGAGGCAAAAAAACCTTTCCGGTGCCCCTTGCATGGACCAGAGTCCAATTGTGTATCAATTCTATTTGGGGTAAGTTTGACATCCAACTCCTTGTTGTTCACAAGATTATTTTCCTTGGTGACACTGAATTCACCTGTGCGAGGACTTGTAACATTACAGCGGAGAAATGTTTCAAGGCTTCCCCGTTTCCGCTTTTTTCCCATTTTATCTCCCATTCCAGATGTCCCTGGAGCTTGGAAGCAAAATTCCTGAGACATGATAGAGTTGTCTCCCTTTTTTGTCATGAATGCTGCAATACTTGGTGTGGAGCCTGTGCCTTCCTCAGAAAACTTACTAGCGGACAGTCCTAGTGTTATAAGTGCTGGAACCCTGAAACGAAGGAGAAAATTAAATGTTTATAAAATGATTATGGTCATTACTTCACCTAGTGAGGGACTTTTCTACCTCCAAAAAACACAAATATTTTTTTTGGGAAAAACTAGTAACCATTGTATTGAATGATGTAAGCTCCACTCTGTCAGATGTTCTGACATGGCAAATCAGAATCTGAGAAGAGAAAAACTGTATGTATGAGTATGTGTGAAATCATGGCAGTTTCCATTGTGTCCTTAATCAGCCAGACACAAAAACAAGCTCATTTTACAAGTCACAATCCATCACTTGCACATTTGACAGAACAAGCTGAGTAGCTAGCAGGTCCCCCGCCAAAAAGCTTGTCTGGAAATGGGCTTCTCACACACACAGGATATAATCACCATATATATTTTGTGTGATGGTAAATTGTTGCTAGGAGTGTGGTGTTGTTGATGTGAAGGAGGTATAATTGTGAAGGACAATGTTGCAAATTGTCTATGGAAGAAAGGTGACAGGGTGATCGAGAAAGATCATCCGGTGGCATAGTTGTGCCGAAAAATGAGTGACTTTCTTCTGAGATCCCAGCCATCCGCTAAGTTTGAAGTTAATCGGTTGAATTTTTGGACGAGATATCGCGTTCACAACATAGTTGGGATGGATGGAATCTAAGATGGCTGATAGTGGCCATCTTGGATAACGCAGTTTGGTGAAAAACAATCCCAGCCATCTTCTCACTGATGTCAAGTCACCCCCTAAGTTTGAAGTCGATCAGTTGAACCATTCTCGAGATATCGCGTTCACAACATGGTTGGGACGGACGGACAGACGGAAAATGTCACACCATTGTGAAGCCATCCCAAGTTTGAAGTAGATCGGTTGAAATGTTCTTGAGATATCTCGTTAACAATATAATCGACGGTGGCCATCTTGGTTAACGCAGTTTGGTGAAAAACAACTCCAGTCATCTTCTTATTGATGTGAAGTCACTCCCCAGATTTGAAGTCGATCGGTTGAATTGTTCTCGAGATATTGTGTTCATAACATTTTGGAGATGGATGGAAGCTAAGATGGCTGACGGCGGCCATCTTGGTTAACGCAGTTTGGTGAAAATCAATTCCAGTCATCTTCTTATTGATGTGAAGTCACCCCCAAATTTGAAGTCGATCGATTGAATTGTTCTCGAGATATCGTGTTCACAACATTTTGGGGATGGATGGAAGCGAAGATCCCAAGTTTGAAGTTGATCAGTTGAATTGTTCTTGAGATATCTCGTTAACAATATAGTCGACGGCGACCATCTTGGTTAACGCAGTTTGATGAAAAACAATTCCAGTCATCTTCTTATTGATGTGAAGTCACTCTCCAGATTTGAAGTCGATCGGTTGAATTGTTCTCGAGATATTGTGTTCATAACATTTTGGAGATGGATGGAATCTAAGATGGCTGACGGTGGCCATCTTGGTTAACGCAGTTTGGTGAAAATCAATTCCAGTCATCTTCTTATTGATGTGAAGTCACTCCCCAGATTTGAAGTCGATCGGTTGAATTGTTCTCGAGATATCTTGTTCATAACATATTAGAGATGGATGGAATCTAAGATGGCTGACGGCGGCCATCTTGGTTAACGCAGTTTGGTGAAAAACAATCCCAGCCATCTTCTCACTGATGTCAAGTCACCCCCCAAGTTTGAAGTCAATCGGTTGAACTGTTCTCGAGATATCACGTTCACAACATTTTTGGGATGGTTGGAATCTAAGATGGCCGACGGTGGCCATCTTGGATAACGCAGTTTGGTGAAAAACAATCCCAGCCATCTTCTCACTGATGTCAAGTCACCCCCCAAGTTTGAAGTTGATGAGTTGAATTGTTCTCGAGATATCGCGTTCACAACATGGTTGAGATGGACGGACGGACGGAGAGGTAGCATTTCCAAGTCCTCCTCCCACTTACGTGGCGGGGGACAAAAAAGAAGAGCCTGTGCATGCAGTGACCGGTGATCTCAGCTGATCAGCTATTGGTTTGTATATTTTCAGTTTGCTATGGAAGTATTTTGAACTGGTGATAGATGGCAAATTTTCATGTAATATTTGACATATTATACATTATCCAAAACATAATGACACTTTCTTTGAATAATGGGAAAATATAGTATATATGTATAAAAATTATGTCCGTCATCACTGGTTCAATATAATCTCTCAGGTTAAAATATGGGGCAAAGTGAAATAATATGTTATACAATTCACCATTAGTACTTTCAGAACCTAATTAAATCATCGGTGCTTAATAGTCTATACACTTCTACCCACCAAGCATCTTGATGTGGTGGGGCATTATTGAATTGCTGTAAGAGAGCTAATCCATCCTCAATCAACTTTTCAGTGTCATAGCGAGCTAATGCACAGGAACGGGATGCCGTTAGTGGCCGAGGACTAGCAGAATAGTAAACATGGACAGTCATCGTCTTGGCCACACGCTTATTCTGGGGAATAAATCACAGGAATATACATTATACATGTTGATAAATATATTTTAGCAAATTACACAGCATCAACTGTGACAATGAGAACACAAATAGAAATCATATAATTATGCAACAAGACATGAACAAACACAGTTAATGTCAACAGGTTGTTTATGTGATCAGGTTTACTAGATTGAGGGTAGGGCTCAGTGCCCGGGGGGTGGAGGCATGCTCTCTAAGGTAGTGGAAGGGTTCAATAAGTGTAGCATGATGTAAGCTTTCAGAATCTTCAAGGGTATGGGGTCGGGAGTGGCTAAGTTCAGGAGACTGAGGGTAAGGCTCAGTCCCCGGGCGTGGGGACATGCTCAAGTAAATGGGTTCAATAAGTGTAGCATAATGTAAACACCCAGAATATATTGGGTTTCGGGGGTCAGGTGGGGCTTAGTTCAGAAGACATAGGGTGAGAAAAGCTATGGACAAGAAAAATTTAACACAAGTCCAAAGTCCAAAACTTTAACATGAAAACTGATCACACAACTAATAGTAATTTTGACAAAAAATGATATTACTTGATATTAAGCATGCATGCAAAACATTCTGACGGTTATTTCAAAAGTATTAATGTATATGTATAAACCATCATCACAAAACAAAGTGTGATCACAAACTTTTTACATGAAAACTGAGTGACAAAAAACTGACACAAGCCAACCAACCTGCCAGGCAGATATCATCAATCTGTAGAACACATTGCATCTTTCGAAAAAAATACCAGTGCAGCTTTCCTTACACTCATCACCCTACGGTAGACAGTCAGAATTTAAGTGTGATAAGGGAGGTCAAGGGAGGTAAATAATGATAACTAGAGCCTTAGGCACTGAAACGAGGCTATTTAAATGTCAAATAGGCTGTTGGAATAATTCCACTAACCCTTTGATGTTCCATCCCATGGCGAAGAGCCATACTTGTAGTCTCACACATTCCTCTCAACAAGGATCTCTAGTGCATTAGCGTAATTGCACACATATACATATTAAAAAAAAAATAACTTGGGACCGCTGGGACAGACATTTTTTATGAAACGAACCTGATGAAATGATAAAATAATGTCTTCACTGCATGTTACCAATATTTGTGAAATTTTTCACTTTTTCCAGATAATAGAAAGCATATCCTTCAGCAGTAAATAACAATACGAAGCTGCGCATCTGAAAACCCCTTAGCTCTGGGTACATTCATAATGTATTCAATTTGAACCAAGATGTCAGGAACACCAAGCAGTCAAGTCAGAAATATACAGATTATCAAAAATTTTGCAATTAGGAATGACCCCCAAGGTTTTCGTCCAATCAGAGAAACCGGTATTCATTACATAAGTTTCTTGATGCATCAATGATGTATACCAAATTTTACATCGAGCATTTGAACGGTATCAGAGACAGAGATCATTAATGATTTCGCATAAATTAAAGATGGTCGCTCATCCTTCCCGACACTCAGAGGAACTAATGTGGTTATTAATTGAAAGTCTCTTGATACATTGATGCTGTATACCAAGTTTCGTATAGAACACTGAAATGGTATCAGAGATATACATCATTAAAGATTTTGCATAAATTAAAGATGGCCACCAAGGTTTCCGTCCAATCAGAGAAACCGGTATTCATTACATAAGTTTCTTGATGCATCAATGATGTATACCGAATTTTACATCGAGCATTTGAACGATATCAGAGACAGAGATCATTAATGATTTCGCATAAATTAAAGGTGGTCGCTCATCCTTCCGGCCACTCAGAGGAACTAATGTGGTTATTAATTGAAAGTCTCTTGATACATTGATGCTGTATACCAAGTTTCGTATAGAACACTGAAATGGTATCAGAGACATACATCATTAAAGATTTTGCATAAATTAAAGATGGCCACCAAGGTTTCCGTCCAATCAGAGAAACTGGAACTGTCATTTGTCGTAAGTCTCTTGATGCATCGATGATGTTACCAAATTTTACATCGAGCACTTGAACGGTATTAGAGAATGAGATCGTTAATGATTTTGCATAAATTTAAGATGGCCGCCCATCCTTCTCCCCACTCAGACGAACTGATGTGGTTATTCATAATTTGCAAGTCTCTTGATACATCGATGCTGTATACCAAGTTTGGTATAGAACACTTAAATGATATCAGAGATATATATCATTAAAGTTTTTGCATAAATTAAAGATGGCCACCAAGGTTTTCGGTCAATCAGGCCCCAATTTAAATTATCTGTATGCATCGATGATGTATACCAACTTTCATATAAAACAATTGAATGGTAACAGAGATATGTACCATTATCGATTTTGCATAAATTAAAGATGGCCTCCAGGATTTCCAGCTAAATCAGAAAAGCCGGTTTGGTAATTCATTGAAAGTTGCTTGATGTATCGATGACGTATACCAACTTTCGTATTGAACAGTTGAATGGTTTCCGAGATATGGATCATTATCCATTTTGCATAAAATTAAAGATGGCTGCCAAGTTTTCCACCCAATCAGGTCCCAATTCAATAGGCTTCTGGTCCTTGACTAGGTAAATAAGCATACTAAATTTGGAATTCTTCAGTGGAACCGTTTTCCGAATATCTTGCTCACGTACTGACGTACGGACGTATCAGACGACAATATCCCATGACCAAAATTGGCCGAGGGTAAAAATGAGTATTGAGATACAATGTAAAATCCTCATGGTTAGATGGGCTGGAGCTATGCTGGGATGCATCCTCCCATGGCATCATATTATATACATGTACCTCCTACTGCCAGAACACCCCTAGTGAATTACAGTTCTATTTGGTTATCTCCCCTGTCACCTTAGATTTTCAAACACAGTGTGTCTGTGATATGCAGAGCTCTTTCTGTAGATCAGGGGGAAATGCTTGCAACATTCCATGAATATTTCAGAAGCAGAATGGAAAGAAAACATTTCTGAATACAGGGAAATTATTACGTAAATGATTTGACCACCACTGGATTTTAGAAACTTACCATAAAAAGATAATGCAGAGGGTCATGAGGGGTAAGCTTAAATGGTGAAAATTCCAAACTGTAACTCAACACACATATTTCATGAAAATGTAAATGAATACAGGCAAAGTGAAATATCCCAGTGTTTTCTACAATGAATTACACTTATACTGGTATTATTTAATACTAAATTACTGCCCAAACATGCTATCTAAAGAAAATGAGTTAGTCCCACAAAATCACTCAACATGCGCCTCTCAAAATCTGTGGTTTAGCAGACGACATATTTTGAGCACGAAAGTAGTGCCACTGGAAAATGAACGAAAACACGCATAAAATTAGATAAATGGAAATGTAACTTAAACATATCAGACCTGCAACTATACGCGAACATTAAAAACACAGAAACCTTGACACTCTAAAGAAGGAAGTTTCAGACCTCTTTCTTGTCGTGTAAGAACTCTATCTTTTGCTGTGTTAGCAAGACACAGAGCCGGTGCCCACTTTTTTCTGACTATAAGACAGGACCATTAGTCCCTACGGGACTACATCGCCCCGTGAAAATGATGTATTGTTGATCAGAAACTATCTCCTTTCAGCTTAATATTAGCTCATTACTATTGAGAGCATTGTTGTACATGTGTATATATGCCACAAAAGGGGACAAAAAGTTCGAGATTTTTCTTTACTCTAGGCCCAGTCAGATAGTTTTAACATAAATTATATGTAGTGAAAACTTACATCAGTCTTGTCTTTCTGAAGTCTCTCAGACACCTCCATCGCTAACTGTGATAGCCAATGTTTCACCTGAAGAGACAGCCCACACATACAGCACATGGAAAATTTCTTGTAGAAGTGACTGTTTTGAAAATGACTTCCAACATTGTGAATAGCTGCGCCATAGAAATGAGTGACTTTTTAAAAGAGAATTCTATTATGTGAACAGTAATATCTTGAATCTAACATTAATTTACACAGCAACATTCCAAGAACGAATGAGGACAAGATTTCTCTTTATCAAACTGACCTTCTTCCTGGTGTTGAGACATTCTTTACCAGGGAAGTTTTTACTACAGCCAATGGACTTGGGCAGTTGTCTTGCCGAGACTGGGTCATGTTCTTCACCTCTACACACCTGGTACAACCAACTTCTGCAGAACATAGGACAGTGATATTGATGTAATTACACTAACACATACCATCTGGGAGATAGTATTTCATCTTCTGATGCTGTACCTTATCGCTAATGAATGAAAGCAAAAGTTCTGTTTTCACATCCGAGTCAAGTTATGTAATTAATATACAATGAAATAATAACCTGGTCATGTTTGGCATGAAGACAGTGTGATGATTTTTATAGGATTCTGTTGTAATATATAGAGGTAAAAATGAATGGTCTAGAAAGGTCAGTATTACAAGGTTTCCTCAGTTGGTCAAGGACATCTTTAGCCCCTACTCCCAATAATTTTCTATATAACATAAATGCCTAAATTATGATGCTGAAATGATATAAACTGCACTGGATGAAGTCTAAAAAATCCTAAATTTCCCGTGGTCGGAAACCCCCATTATTGAACTTCTGCCATGCATGTTAATACCTACCCAGTTTTGTCTCCATAGCTTTTCTGTAATTCCTTTTCCTCCACGGTACACAGTTCTCCCATGTTCTCTATCCCATACTGCTCCATCAATGACACTCCAAGCTTACCCCCAAAGTTACGTCTGCAAGACAACAGCATTGATCAATGTAGTCATTTTGAGGATAGGTGTCAGATGAGACATTCACTATCCAGTCATTGTTCACAAAAGAATTTAAGCATCAATAAATAATTAACAAGAGTTCAATTGAACCCAAAATACGCCTGTAAAAAAATAGTCGACAAACGACAAACAACATTTTTATCTCCTGAATGTTGTTATAGACAAAGGTTAACCATACAAATGAACCTTTCTGGACTGTATGTTGTTTGTATTGTTGCAATTGTCATAATACTGTACATGTATAAGCTATCATTGTTGTATAAGTGGTGTAGGCAGGTTTGGAAATCAGGTGGGGGGATACATAAGGGCCTGGAGCGGTATTTGTAGGAGCAAGTAGAACTTCAGTTTCTCTTACTCTGAGACGAGTTGCGTTCACAAGGACAGTATGTGTCAAATTTAGGTTTCAGACCAAAATCAAGGGGAGTAACTCAAGAAACTGTTGAATCAATTTCGCTGACAAGGACTGTAGGTGCCAAACAAAAAGTATTCCGGACTAAAATCGAGGGCGGATAACTAAAGAAAATGTTAAATTGGTTCGAAAAGTTTGTGCACATCTACACATGGTACCGATCATGTGTACCAAATTTCAGAAGAATCCATTGGAAACTCTGGGACGAGTTGCATTGACGAAGACAGTAGGTGCCAAATACAAGAATTTCAGACCAAAATCAAGGGGAGTAACTGAAGAAAACGTCGAATCGGGCCGAAAAAGGTTCGTGCACATCTACACATGGTACCGATCATGTGTACCAAATTTCAGAAGAATCCATTGAAGACTCTGGGACGAGTTGCATTGACGAAGACAGTAGGTGCCAAATACAAGGATTTCAGACCAAAATCAAGAGTAACTCAAGAAAACGTCGAATCGGGCCGAAAAAAGTTCATGCACATCTACACATGGTACCGATCACGTGCACCAAATATTAAAAGAATCCATTGAAAACTCTAGGACGAGTTGCGTTGACGAAGACAGTAGGTGCCAAATACAAGGATTTCAGAACAAAATCAAGGGGAGTAACTCAAGAAAACGTCGAATCGGGCCAAAAAAAGTTCATGCACATCTACACATGGTACCGATCACGTGCACCAAATATTAAAAGAATCCATTGAAAACTCTAGGACGAGTTGCGTTGACGAGAAAAAGTTAACGGACGGATGGACAAACGACGCCATACCATAATACGTCCCGTCAAATTTGACTGGCGTATAAAAACCTTCATTGTATGACAGCACCAATGCCAAATACGCATAAAATAATATAAACATGAGGCACCAGAGGTGCTACAACTCCTCAGCCCCTTAACAGTCTAGACCAAGATGTTTTTATGGGTGTAGAAGTTTGGATGCATAGCAGAGAGTTATGGCATGCAAAATGCAAACCCAAGCCACAACTCAGACAAATGAACGGATGGATACACTGACACACGGACGGATGAACAGATAATCGGAGCCAGTTCATCTCAGAAGTGAAATTCTCCACAGTATCTGTATGTAATTACTCTTACATGCGTATGGATAATCTACGGCTGTATAAGTAGATAATCATTTGATACTCTTGTGCATGGAAAAGAGTTGAATATCACAGCAGTTAATTTTATTTTCAGCATTTGAAGACCCCACCACACTAGATTGATCTAACCAGCAATGGTAAAAAATATAACTGGAAAAAAATGTATGGAGAATTTATATCAGTATAGTTATACCTCGGGTATAAATAACAGATGATCATGTAATAAAAGAAATAACGTTCTTATCTGATAAAATTATTTATAATGAACTTTCTTGAACAAAATATCTAGTTCTCATTGAAATCTGAACAATATCTTACAAACAGGGGCGATAACTCTGGGCAGTTTGAAAAGAAAAAAACCCTAATTAACTCCCCTGTCATACCATGCGCTAATTTCGTGATGCGACGTTTTCTGTTGCAAAATCTCAACAAAATTACTCATTACCCTCCAGTAAAAGATAACAATAAGGGATATCAGCTCCAAATAGTATTAGAGTACATAAAAGGTTGCTTAAAGCTGTAAGTAGATGTTTGAAGTTCTAACAGAATGAACAAAAACGCTGTTGTTGTTGTTGCTACCATGGCTGAATTTTTTTTTTTTTACAATGCGGCCACGGCACATTTCAAAGCATGCGGCGGATTTTGAGAAACAAAGTTTCATATTTGAATGACCTATCGCTATCTTTCCTGAAGTATGTTTTAGAGGACTTGTCATGCGAGACACCACTTGTAAACTGCCAGACCACAGTTCATTTTACAACTGAAAATTCAAGTCCGCCATTGATGTATTGACAGCAAGCACGAACACGTGGAGACTACTTTCGGTTTTGACAGATCTCACAGGTTCTTACAATTCTGTGACAAGACAAAGTACAAGTTGCCCTTTTCCGATAAAATAGGCATTTATTATCGTTCTGCAAATTCCACTCCCAGAAATTTTAGACGAAATAACAAGTCGATTTTCATGCCTTAATGTCGGATCAATTTTTCTCGACAGTGTAGGGATACGACCATTGTGGCAATTTCAGACGGGTGGTCAAAGTCTTTATCCGGTAATTTACTGTATATCTGACACGGTGTTCTCGGTGGATGTTTCGTGGTTCGGACAAAGCACTTTCTAGCCAAATGCACAAAAATCAGATATCAGGACTTGATACCATGCTGCTGGTTTTAATGTGGATGTTGACTGTCACTGTAATAATTAAGAAGCTCCGAAGGGTATATAGTTCATGTTGGATCTAAGTTGTGTTCATACATCCTATATGAATGAGTCACTTGCAATACCATACTACTGAATATGCAAATGATTATATACTTTAGACCAAACCAATGGCCAGTCATGCCCTACACCGAATGAACCAATGGCAGACATACAAATTTACTATGGAGCTCTTGATAGGCTACATGACAGTAAGGGTATGTAAATCAGTATAAAAGTAGGGCTAATGTATGCATACTTGAGAGATTCCTTTTTAGAAGACTGGAAAATGGTATAAAAATAAAAAAAATTGTAAAAAAATAATTAATAACCGGTTTGACCTGAAAGTCTCAAAGGCACAAGTAAAAAGCACAAGTAAAAAATAAAAGGATCATAACCTGTAAATTTCATGAACTTCCTTGCAATAGTTATCGTGATACGGCTCGGACAGACGGACAGACACATCCCCAGAGCCACAACAATACTCCTTAGCCCATAGGGCTGAGGAGTAAAAATCGACCATAGAGGTCCACTGTCCCGACAGCACCACCAGATTTGGTGGATCCATGTCCCCCGCCAGCAGCACCTGCTCCACTTTAGCTGGTGCTGCTGCTGCGGGGGAGGTGGACCTCTATGGTCAATTTTTTTTTGGTTGATGAAATCTCATATCATTGATTAAGAGTATGATTTTGAAAATGGAGATCTGTCTGAAGAGCCATACATCCCACAAGTCAATGAGTTCAAAAGTTCTCGAGTTATTGTCTGGACAAGATCTAACTACTGAAAATCTAAGACAGCTGGAAGTTATCTTGTATTACACAGGTAAAAGCAATCCCAACTGCCCTCTCACCAATGTCAAGACACTCTCCAAGTTTGAAGTCCAAGTTTGGTCAGACAATTAAGGAGGGAGGGAAGAACCAACTGCTGACAACGCAAGATGGCTAATGGCAGCTATCTTGGATTACACAGGTAACTGAAAAGCATTCCTAACCATTCTCTCACAGATGTCAAACCACTCTTCAAGTTTGAAGTTGATCAGTTCAATCAGTCTTGAGTTATTGCCTGGACAAGGTCCACACGCTTAAAATTCAAGATGGCTAATTGTGGCCATCTTGGACTATGCAACTGAAAAGCAATCCCAACTGTCCTTTCACTGAATGATGTCAATTCACTTTCCAAGTTTGAAGTTGATCAGTTCAATAGTTCTTGAGTTATTGGTCAGACAAGAAATGAGTAACGATCCAACTGCCGACAATGCATTATGTATGATGGCAGCCATCTTGGATTACACAGATAACTGAAAAGCAATCCCATCCCATCAGCTGCAATTGACAATTACTACTTCAAAGTTCACTTGCATAAACATAATTCAAGAAAGAGATTTTCAATAAATCACTCTGAGAACCGAATTGTTCAATTTTTGGCTTTTTTTAAAGAGCACATGCTGGCTTTACAAAATGCATGTAGTCAAATAAATGAAAACATTACTATGATTATTAGAGGAAGAAATGTTTTGTAAATGTATGATATGCATTGGAGAAGTGAAGATGGGTAAGTTGATAGACTGATGACTTTTCTTCATATTTATGCTTACAAGCAAAATATAACATGGTTATATGTTTTTTTTAAGAACAGAAAAAAATATCTGTTCAATTCATGTTCAAGTAAAATGGCATAAGGCAAACATATCATTTAAAATTAGATAACTATATATAAACTTGGAATCCTAATAAAATCAGTTAAAGAGGTGATAAAGTGGTCACTTGAACAAATATGTCCCCGGACTTTCAAGCAAAAATGAGAAGGGGTCCGGTCTTTTTTCCATAATTTTCAAACCAAACCAAATAGCAGGAAGGGGCATAAAGTGTCAACACTTGTACTTTGCGGGGTGCTTTAATCATGCTGTGTAACTGGAAGCATAACCAAACCTAATTTGCCTGGAGGTATATATGTACTCTGCAGGCACATTGGGAAATCACCTCGGTCATTGAAATTAGCAAATGGTGTCTGCAATTGTTGAAGATTCCACTCACACTTTGTTCAGTGGCATGGTCATGAACATGTCAGGAACAGAGCCCTGGGGTATAATGGTCTGTTTGTTGGGCTTGTGAAATCCACATACAAGCTTGGCCAGCATCTGTAAAACATACAAGTACTGTCAAAGATTGAGACTAGGAATTCTGAATTTTTATGAGACATGAAATGTTTTTTCAATCACATGCATGACACAAACATATATTTCCTCTCCACTTTAGTATGAAATAGCTCAAGCATGTCTTACCTTGTTGTGTCCAATTCCAGCTGAACACCTGAACTCAGTCTCCGAATACACCGCAGCTCTCATTTGTTCAGAAATGACGGCTCCGATTGACAGGCGCATATTATCAAGATCTGTGCTGCCTGTGTCAAATAGACTATCATCACTGATGCTGTCGGTCTTGTCTGCACCAAAAATACTTCCCAACCAGAGATTTACACCAGCTTCTCTGTCATCTGCATGAAACACAAGATGGAACTAATTTTATCAGCCCTGGTTTTCTATTTGGTGATCAGGAGATTGTAGCTGTGTCTATATGATATGATGACAAAAACTAACTAAGATCACTGAAAAGGATGACTGTGTTGTAATGTCTGTTACCTCACCAGCATCTTCGCAGAGATGAGCAGATCATCTATTCATCTTATCATATGGGTATAATGGCCAAAGTGTCATGCACCACCTGAGACATTCATAGCATTTGTAATGGTTATTTTGAGGGAGCTCAATCTTAAATGATTCACAGAAACATGAACAGAACTGTTGAGTCCAATAGACATTGAAATTGAACCTGATAACATGCACTGCTTTGTGAGATCAAACGCAGGAAAGAAGCAAACAGACATTGCTTAATTGTATGCCCCTCCATTCCGCTTTACTTCGACACTGCCCCGCCATTGTTCTGTTCTTTATTTGTCGGTGGAGGCCTAATTTGGATAATTATAAAACTTCTGTTTCAGTCACTTTTTTCGCCATGCCTTGCATAATACATATTCCAAGTATCAAGTCGATCGACCAACAAGTGATAATACAATGTTTTGATGCAAGATGGTTGCCGGGGCTTTCGCCCCCGGACGAACAGACGAACAAAGTGCTTTACTTTGCACAACTGTAAGGCACTGACCTCATATCATACAAATTTCATGCTTGTCCATACAATATGGACAGAGATCCAGCCTGGACAAATATACATATCCCATTCACTACAAAGGGCCATAAATCTTGAAACTATAACCGAAATACAGAGAAACTTCATGCTGCACAACTATGGGGCATTGACCACATATCATGCAAATTTCATACTTGTCCATACAATATTAACCGAGAGTCCCAATTCACAAAGATTTCAAGAACGAAGGGCCATAACTCTTGAAAATATAACTGAAATGCGGAGAAACTTCACGCTGCACAACTACAGGGCACTGACCACATATCATGCAAATTTCATAATTGTCCATACAATACTAATCAAGATCCAGCCTGGACAAGTCTCATCCACAGAGATTTCAGGAATGAAGGGCCATAACTCTTGAAAATATAACCGAAACTCGGAAAAAACTCTACGCTGCACAACTACGAGGCACCGGCCACATTTCATGCAAGTTTCAATCCTGTCCATCAAATATAAACCGAGATATTGCGCGGACAAAAAATTCGGACGGACAGAAGGACAGAGGAACTGACGTACAGATGGACGAAGCGATCGTTATATTGGTCATCTTTCACCCACACAGGCGAAAATTTAGATCAAAAGATACTCATGTAATGCAACACCAAAAAAAAGGTGAGTGAGTAGGATTTAACGTCATTTTCAACATTTTTTCAGTCATATCACGACTGAGCCTACATGTGCCAGAACACGAGTGTCCACAGTACCTATTATTCAGGACATTGATCAGCCCAGACAGCTGAAAAGGCAGATGTGCTTTGATTTGGCATGTCAGGTTAAATGCAGGGCCAATATTTTTTGCCAAGAACAGTGTACAGCAAGGTGTGAAGTAAAGTACGTAGATCCGAAACGTAAATAAAGAAGAAATGCAAAGGTCACAATTTTCAATTTATTTGCCATATTTTGATTGAATGGATGGTAAAAGGTGAGTTGGCTTGGTGAATAAATCAAGTCTCGAGAATCAATTAGAGGAGAGTGGAAAATCGGTGATTGGTGGCTTATCCCAAAAACATGCATCGCTTATGTCCCTTGATTTTGGTGCATTTTTAACAAAATTATGAAGTCATATAGGCTCAGTATCCAGAACCAAGTCGATCGACCAACAAGTGATAATACAATGTTTTGATGCAAGATGGTTGCCGGGGCTTTCGCCCCCGGACGAACAGACGAACAAAGTGCTTTACTTTGCACAACTGTAAGGCACTGACCTCATATCATACAAATTTCATGCTTGTCCATACAATATGGACAGAGATCCAGCCTGGACAAATATACATATCCCATTCACTACAAAGGGCCATAAATCTTGAAACTATAACCGAAATACAGAGAAACTTCATGCTGCACAACTATGGGGCATTGACCACATATCATGCAAATTTCATACTTGTCCATACAATATTAACCGAGAGTCCCAATTCACAAAGATTTCAAGAACGAAGGGCCATAACTCTTGAAAATATAACTGAAATGCGGAGAAACTTCACGCTGCACAACTACAGGGCACTGACCACATATCATGCAAATTTCATAATTGTCCATACAATACTAATCAAGATCCAGCCTGGACAAGTCTCATCCACAGAGATTTCAGGAATGAAGGGCCATAACTCTTGAAAATATAACCGAAACTCGGAAAAAACTCTACGCTGCACAACTACGAGGCACCGGCCACATTTCATGCAAGTTTCAATCCTGTCCATCAAATATAAACCGAGATATTGCGCGGACAAAAAATTCGGACGGACAGAAGGACAGAGGAACTGACGTACAGATGGACGAAGCGATCGTTATATTGGTCATCTTTCACCCACACAGGCGAAAATTTAGATCAAAAGATACTCATGTAATGCAACACCAAAAAAAAGGTGAGTGAGTAGGATTTAACGTCATTTTCAACATTTTTTCAGTCATATCACGACTGAGCCTACATGTGCCAGAACACGAGTGTCCACAGTACCTATTATTCAGGACATTGATCAGCCCAGACAGCTGAAAAGGCAGATGTGCTTTGATTTGGCATGTCAGGTTAAATGCAGGGCCAATATTTTTTGCCAAGAACAGTGTACAGCAAGGTGTGAAGTAAAGTACGTAGATCCGAAACGTAAATAAAGAAGAAATGCAAAGGTCACAATTTTCAATTTATTTGCCATATTTTGATTGAATGGATGGTAAAAGGTGAGTTGGCTTGGTGAATAAATCAAGTCTCGAGAATCAATTAGAGGAGAGTGGAAAATCGGTGATTGGTGGCTTATCCCAAAAACATGCATCGCTTATGTCCCTTGATTTTGGTGCATTTTTAACAAAATTATGAAGTCATATAGGCTCAGTATCCAGAACCCATATGCAGGACATGTGATGGCTGGGTTAAGTGATGTCACCGAATGTACTATATATGTCACGTCATGACCATGTCAGTGGAATGGAAGAATTCGTCGCTGTGAAAGTATAAGTTCATTTTGGGCATCATGACGAGCTATATTTTGACATCAGGTGAAATGGAAGAATTCGTCGCTGTGAAAGTATAAGTTCATTTTGGGCATCATGACGAGCTATATTTTGACATCAGGTCAAATTAACTCTTTGCCTACGGCAAGCCGTTGAAAGCGGCTCACATTTCTTAAACTTGCGCCGGAAAGCCGTTGTCAGCGGCTTCTTGATAGCCTTATCTATACACACCTGTGATTGGTTGTTTCGGTCTCGGTAGCGAAAATTTGACCAATTAATGCTTCCATGATACATGATTCATCGGAAGCAGTCTTTCCCGCCTCAATTTTGACTTTACGACATCGGGGAATCTCCAAAAAACCTCATGTCATGTGACAATTGAGTGGGGAAACCCCAAAAATGGGGGCTGCGGCCGTCGTATGTTGTGTTTTTGTTTTCTCCTGACTGGACAACATACAAGTTCAAGAAGGGTTTCCATCATCTGTTTTTATTTATACGAATCACCAAAGTATCAAGGATTGCACAAATATATAGATAGCCTCGTGAAATGCGACAAATGAAAGGAAATTTCCAAGCATGGCGTCCTCATCCCGTGCGGGCGACGTAACTTCGTAAGTTGTGCGTGTTGTTTTTTTCTCTCGACTTGAAAAAACAACAACAAACAATTCAATAATGGTTTCCATCATTAGTTTTTGTTTATATAAATCCCCAAGGCATAAGGATTGTAAAAATATATAGTTTACCCTACCTATGGTACCCATGGAAAAATCTCAGAGCCATTATTACAACCATATGCGGAAATTAATATTTTTGCATAATTTATTCCGGCCAGTTGTGAATATTTATTCCGTAGGCAAAGAGTTAATACCTCTGAAATTTCGGACACCAGATGGCACGAATAATAATCGAATAGTAACAAGGTACTGAACCAAAATGACATCGCAAATTCAAGCGGAAGAAATCATGTAGCTCTCTCTTTCTGCAAGTGTCAGGCTGCATAGTTTTTAATTATTTAAGAGAATCTACCAATGTGAGAAATAATGTGTGAAAATAATATGTGAAAAGTTCATTATTTCAAAACTATTAACCTGTGTTTAATTAAATATTGAATTCATTTGCATTTCACCTTTAAAGCTAGAACTAGCATCTTCCCCTTCCAGCTGTGCTAGTCCAGTGATCCTGTGTTAACAATTAACTTAATGTTGTGTTACATGAGAGATGTCAGATTTTCAGGTAATTGAATGGCATTCTTTTGATTCTCACCGGGCATTGTTGGCATGGATGCACAATGCATCATGGGATTGAAAGAAGGATAAAAAATCATCAGGATTCAGGGCTAGTATTCATGATATTGTAGTAATTACAGCTACCTAGATATCAGCCAGTATAGGAGACAGGCTTACCTGCCGGTTAAAACACTGAGAGAAGCAGTCTATCACGTCTTGTCAGTCCAAGGTCCAGTATCTTCTCTGCTTCTTGACAAAGCCCGCGAGTTACTCTCATTGGCTAGAGGGCAATCAGCGCCCTCTACCAGGGGAGATAACTCTATAATAAAGCACTTTCCTGCAATAATCTGACACTATTCGTCAACAGTCTATTTATCTAAACTGATAAGACAGTGAGAAAACCTATTCTCACTACACCCTTCCCCCTTTTCTTTTTTTGGGGAAGGGCATACCAGCGACTGACAGAGTCTAAAACTCCAGCAAAGTATTCCCAATGATAAAAAACATACCATAAAAGTACGGAACTGTACCTAAAGCTTTCTCTACTTTGAACTGGGCTAAAAACCGGACATAACCTAAGAACAATCTACGTAAAATTAGTCCGACAATAAAATACCCAACCCCAGATCATGGAAGCTGATCTCTAACCCCAACCCTCAGGTCGATTTTTCAGCAGACCTCTAATTTCCCCCAAGGAGATCCAAAGGAGCTGGAGCGAACTGGCCCACTTTTGGTACCAGTCCGACTCACTCTGGAATCTACCTTTCCCCACAACCTCCCCTTCCCCTCATAAATTAAGGGCTCACTGAATTTATAATCTGTCAGCCCCTCTTAAATTGAGAGACTGGCTACACTATACAGCCTGTCAAGAAACAGACTGACTAAGGAAATACTTGCCAGACTCTCCTAAATTGAGGGACCAACAATATCAGACAGTCCGAGAATATGTTTGACAAAATGCACCTGACATTTTATAGTCTGTCAGCCCCTCTTAAACTGAGAGATTGGCTACACTATACAGCCTGTCAAGAAACAGACCGACTAATGAGATAATTGCCAGACTCTCCTACATTGAGGGACTGACTATATCAGACAGTCTATCAAGTTTTGACTAACGACAATAGCGACAATAACTTTTAGACTGTCAGCACTCGTTGAGAGCTTGCTCAGTTTGAAAACCTATCAGTCCCTGATAAATTGAAAGACTGGCTATAATCAGGCTGACCAAGAAATAACTGCCAGACTCAAGTAACTAGAGGGACTGGCTATATCAGATATCCCATCAAGAATAGTCTGACTTAGGCAATAACTGCAAGACACTCAGTCTCTCAGTAGTTGAGTGACTGGCTAACGAACATAGTCTGACTAATACAGTAACTGCCTGTCAGTCCTCCATACATTGTGGGACTACTCATATAGCTCAAGGCTTCAGGAAACCAGTATCCTCTGTATTCATCAACAGAGACACACACATGAAGAATCAACGCATGTGAAACACCCGTGCACAAGGTGCCGCTAACACGTCAACTCAACATGTGGATGAAACTGCAGAACCAGAAGGAATATCGGAATCCATTGAACGGAAGTGCACTGCGTTGCTGATGTTACCGCATTGCCAATGATCAATTAGCCAGGGTCTGAATAAATATATCGAAAATTATCCCCGAATTTGATGAGACATAATGCTTCACAGTGAGCATTCAACCAAACAAGGTCAAGGCTTGTCCGATGTCAGACTTTTATTTCAGACCCTGATTCA
Source organism: Hanleya hanleyi (assembly GCA_036873755.1). NCBI lineage: Eukaryota > Metazoa > Mollusca > Polyplacophora > Lepidopleurida > Hanleyidae > Hanleya > Hanleya hanleyi. Next base: position 3,868 of record JAVTVY010012177.1, on the reverse strand, counting down.
ATAAATTAAACCGGGATGACAAACACCGGTACAAGACACACTGGGGCTTCCATAGAGAAGACACAAGCAGAGTTGTGGCCACAAACTCCCCCGGCCCTGTGTCTCCAACATGGATTGCCCCGTCATTCTCTCCCCTTGTTAAATCATCCCTCACAATTTGCACTCTCCTCGGCAAAAACTCATATAGAATCCAAGTAACTTACATTTAACACCATTTAACCATTGCCGAATGATGTGCCAACCGTGAGGGTTGAACCCACAGATAAAATTTAACCCAAACCACCATTCCACAACCCCATTCACTCCACTTTCACTCGAGCCTTTCTCCTAACCCCCTAAAAAGTTGAACATATCTCCATCACACAACCACGCAACACACACTGCACATTTTTCCAACACACATCACATGTTCTCCCAACACACCAACTGTTCTAAAATAGGTACACACACCACACTCTACTGAACACTCAATCTACCAAAAATGATCATTCTAAAATATAGGTCCACACATCACAAATCAACCAACACACCATTATCCAACACCCCACATCACTATTCAACATCCACACATATCACAGATTTCTTGTCAGACATTTTATCATTTTTTTATCTTTCCCCCCAAAAAGAACAACCGACACAACATCAAACCAAAATGCCACATCACCTACATCAAAATACAAAGACATCAACATCAAAATCAACTCAAACCAGTGTGCTAGATGGCACCACATGCCAATGCCCACTGTCAATCTGCATTGCCCCCTAACATTACCAATGCTAAAAGAGAACTAAACTGAAGCACTGTCCAAACCGGTCATCATGCATTAACATTTTACTGCAGGAACCCCCATGTTTCCAATAACCAGGGCCTTCTTCCTAAAGTCAACGACACAGCCGTAAGCGGACAGAAAGTCCGAGCCCAGTAACAAATCCTGAACCACCGGGGCTACAACCATGTCTCCAAAACAGTTAAACCCTGCAATGGAAAGGGGAACCTGTCGAACCAACATTCCCATACTGGCCGTACCCTGAAATGCACCAGTTAGCTTAATGGGAGTGGATGACAGTCCCGTGAGCCCTAACTTTCCAAATAATTCCGGACTCATCACTGTTACCTGAGAAGCAGTATCCACTTTCGCACTCACTGGAACGGACCCGACCCTGACCGGAACTACCATTGCCCCCTTCCGAGCCCCAGACACGGTAACGCCTCTAACGGCAGCAGTCGACCCGGCACAATCTGACAAGGAAGGTCCTCCCGTGGTAACCAACCCATCAAGATTAGTGCGAACGGGGCAACTTCGACTTATGTGTCCTAATTGGTGACAAAGATGGCATTGTACTTGGGGACATCGGAAACTCTTATGCCCATTTTTTCCACACGAGTAACAGGTAACTCTGTTAATAGGGGCTTCACTGGCTATCGGTAGCTCGGGAGAATTAACAAGTCTCAATGGAGACTCACCCCGACCCTCCCGTAAAAAATCCCCTCCCACAGACTCGAGTTCTGTGGAAACTAGACGGACCCCTGCTACATTCACGACTTGGTGATTATACAGTGAGGCGTTCACACATGTCAACGCCTCCTGAATAGTTTTGGGGTCTTTCTCCATAGCAAACAAAACTACAGCCTGTGGTTCATGACAACCTTTGAAAAATTGCTCCACGGCTATTGATTCGACTAACTCACGTGGAGCCCCCGGATACCCCTTCACAGCTAAATGAACACACCTATAACCAAAATCAGCCAAAGTGTCATTGGCCCCTCGCTCCTCCACCTGCAACCGATGTCGGATTGCTGAGGAGGCTCGAGATCGCCATACCATTTGTCTAAGGCTTCAAACAGCTCATCAAAAGAATTACAAACTGCTTTCGGTAAGAAAGAGTAATACTCGATGGCCTTGCCATGCATGCACTCAGTCAAACGCTATAGAGATTTTGCCTTGCTCCGCTTCCGATCTTGAGCTTCTAATTCAAATTTAATTTTAAACGGCGACCAACCTTTGGCATCGCCGGAAAAAACTAATGTTTTCGGAACTGGACGGCTGCTACTACGTGTAAAAGGTGATGCCGAGGGGCTACGGCCACGTGATGTTAAAGGGCTACGGCTACGCCAGCGTACTGTTCGAGGACCACGGAGAAGTCGACGTGATCTCAAACTCGCTTTATGTTGCCGGATAGGCTGCGAAACATTGGACCCTATTAAATTATCTCCCTTGTCCTGATGACCATGAGCAATGCCAGAATGATCAATGGATGGGGAGGAATGGCTACCTTTGTGCTCCTCCCCAACCGTACTATGTGAAGGGACGAAAGGGTCAGAGATGGGCACAGAAAGGTGCTCCACCCTCTGATGATGCCCTGACCCCTCACAAGCATTCACCACTCCTGCATCCATATAATGTGCATGCTGTGCACCCTCACCAGCATTGCATTCCCCACCCCCCAACCCCGGCGTTTGCACAACATTGACCACAGACAAATTTTCCTGCTCAACATTACCCGATGACAGCCTAACAGCACCGCCACCAGTCTGCACTGAACTAGAATCAGCCCCCACTCCTCTAACCATTGGACTAGTCCCCTGGCTCTGCATCATGGTCATTATCATTCCAAGTTGTTCCCCCACTGTTTCCCACTTCTCCTGGTTAGATACCAGCTGATCGATTTTGATAACACGTTCTGTCAAGGTCCGAGAGAGACTCTGAACAACAGATTCCCTTTCCCCTCTCAAATTTTGTATGTGATTTTCCATTTCAGTTCGCAATTCCCCTACATGTTTTTCAATTAATTCTGAAACATACTCGGGACAACTGGAACCATCTACCCCACTAATAAGAGAATTCTCCATCAAGGAATTCTCATGGACTTGTTCAATATGTGCCGTCAATATGTCTACTGGTACCAGTTCTGTCATGGTGTGAATTGTGAGACTCCACAAAAATGTAAATGAAAATATTCAATAAACCGCAATACACAATTCCAAAATGGCTGCCATGAAATAAATTTACCTGCCTTACTTGATTTGTCAAAATACTATTAACCAGACTCGCCTCCAATGGTACAAATCTAGCTACAATAAATTCCAACCAAGCTGCAGGAAAAATAAAATGCGCAGCTCAAAATTTACCGGTCAACCAACTTGACAGCAATAAATTCTGTTTTCTGTATAAAACAGAAATAAGTAGTTGTGTCAACTACTCACACTCAGTGAGTTTCCGCTCCAGAAACTCACTGAAACAAATGAAAAAATGAAGCACTTATGAGCTAAACGCACACACGTTACCGCAGTCAATGCGCTCTAGGGTGCTTATTCAACTCAAATCCATCAGAAAAAATGAAGAAAAAAAACAAGACCCTTCAAAACAAGTGCATCACGCATTACCGCAGTCAACGCGTTGCTGCAAGTTCCCTGTTAAGTCCAAAACTAGAAACAAACCAAGCCAAATAAGATACAAAATAATCGCTGTCGCTAGTGGCCCAGTTAGTGCCTAAGGGCTCAATAGAATGTGTGTTGAATACCAAACAATCATCAAATGGTGTCAATCAATACCAAATGAGACGGAGTTATCAACAATCAAAGTCTATTTCCCAAAATAAATAGGATCAAAACTCAGAGAGTTGGCATTTTGCAATCACCCACTAAATTATGGTTGCCTATTTAATAAATGACCTTCAAATCCCAAAATCAACTGGTGTTGCCCAACAATACCCGATTACACTCTAATCGGGTGCAATGTTGATGCTACACCAATTGTTTTTATTTATTTTTTTTTTGTTTTTTTTTTGTTTCAACTAAATGTAAGAGTGTGTGTTTTAATAAACACCAATCACTCTACCAAAATCAGATGGTGTCACTTGACACCAC
>JAVTVY010012176.1:0-55578 GCA_036873755.1 Hanleya hanleyi | reverse complement strand
TTTCACGTCTCGTCATTTAGAACACGATGGGAAGGGTTTCGAAGCGAAACGGTGAAATTTTTGGAAAAGTACCGGGTAGGTGTGGATAGGCCCATATAGCTCCATACTGGCTATATGGGAGCATAGGTTCAACCTGGGAAATTCACATACGTTCATTGTGATATGGGTTGTTTGGATTTGTTTTTCACGTCTCGTCATTTAGAACACGATGGGAAGGGTTTCGAAGCGAAACGGTGAATTTTTTGGAAAAAGTTCACCGAGGCCTGGGTAAGCCCATAGGCCTATACTGCATGGCTATGGGGTATAGGCCCATACGGGGTGGACGTTTTGGGGTCTAGGTGAGCCCCTAATGATCCTATGGTGTCGTATGAGGTCTTATTTTGAAGCTCTCGTGGAGGAGCATCCGACTGGACTAATAGTTCGTCCGTTTTCAATATTCTGCGCATGCGCAGTCTGGCACGTAGTATAGAAAGCAGGCATTTTGGGGGATATGTGGGTGTGTGTTTGGGGTAGAGATGGACCGCTATGGGTCCGAATGGGTCGTGGAAGGTGTCAAAGTGAAGCTTGTGTGCGGTAGAGTCTACTTTACCCCTAAAATAGGGGAAAACCCCTATCAACCCTAGCCAAAAGGGCTAATATCGGTCCCCGGGCTTATTGGGACCTGCCTATCAAGTCAATGGGGTGGGTGCATGTAAAATTAGGATTTTGCCCCGAAAATATAAAAAGCGGAACACGGACTTTACCCCTAAAATAGGGGAAAACCCCTATCAACCCTAGCCAAAAGGGCTAATATCGATCCCCGGGCTTATCGGGGCCTGCCTATCAAGTCAATGGGGTGGGTACATGTAAAATTAGGATTTTCCCCACAAAATATAAAAAGCGGAACACGGACTTTACCCCTAAAATAGGGGAAAACTCCTATCAACTCTAGCCAAAAGGGCTAATATCGGTCCCCGGGCTTATCGGGGCCTGCCTATCAAGTCAATGGGGTGGGTGCATGTAAAATTAGGATTTTTTCCGAAAATATAAAAGGCGGAACACGGACTTTACCCCTAAAATAGGGGAAAACCCCTATCACCTCTAGCCAAACGGGCTAATATCGGTCCCCGGGCTTATCGGGGCCTGCCTATCAAGTCAATAGGGTGGGTGCATGTAAAATTGGGATTTTTTTTCGAAAATATAAAAAGCGGAACTCGCACTTTACCCCTACAATAGGGGTCTGTATTATACAATATAAGGGAAAATGCCTGTATGGGGTATGGGGATGGTCATTTTTTTTCGTGGGCTTTACTATGGGTTGTGGGGTCTCGTTTTTCTCGTCTCACCAAGAAAAACACGATGGGAGGGGTCTCGGAGCGAAGCGGTGAAAGTTTTGGAAAAAGTCACCGAGGTCTGTATATAGGCTCATATAGCTCCATACTGGCTATGGGAGGGATAGGTCCATCCTAGGAAATTCACACACGTTCATTGTGATATGGGTTGTTTGGTCTTGTTTTTCACGTCTCGTCATTTAGAACACGATGGGAAGGGTCTCGAAGCGCAACGGTGAAATTTTTGGAAAAGTACCATATAGCCCATATAGTCCCATACTGGCTATATGGGGATATAGGTTCAACCTGGGAAATTCACACACGTTCATTGTGATATGGGTTGTTTGGATTTGTTTTTCACGTCTCGTCATTTAGAACACGATGGGAAGGGTTTCGAAGCGAAACGGTGAATTTTTTGGAAAAGTACCGGGTAGGTGTGGATAGGCCCATATAGCTCCATACTGGCTATATGGGAGTATAGGTTCAACCTGGGAAATTCACATACGTTCATTGTGATATGGGTTGTTTGGATTTGTTTTTTACGTCTCTTCATTTAGAACACGATGGGAAGGGTTTCGAAGCGAGACGGTGAAATTTTTGGAAAAAGTTCACCGACGCCTGGGTAAGCCCATACGCCTATACTGCATGGCTATGGCGTATACGCCCATACGGGGTGGACGTTTTGGGGTCTAGGTGAGCCCCTAATGATCCTATGGTGTCGTATGAGGTCTTATTTTGAAGCTCTCGTGGAGGAGCATCCGACTGGACTGATAGTTCGTCCGTTTTCAATATTCTGCGCATGCGCAGTCTGGCACGTATTATAGAAAGCAGGCATTTTGGGGGATATGTGGGTGTGTGTTTGGGGTAGAGATGGACCGCTATGGGTCCGAATGGGTCGTGGAAGGTGTCAAAGTGAAGCTTGTGTGGGGTAGAGTCAGAATGGTGTGTTTTTAAATGCAAGTCGCGTCAATCGGCGCATGCGCAGTTGGTTGTAGTAAGTAAAGTGGCCATTTTGGGGCAGTGCGGGAAGGTATTTGGTGTAGAGATGGACCATCCTTGGTCCGAATGCGTCCTGGGAGGTGTCATTTTGTAGCTCTCGGGGTGTAGACCCCGATTTGAGAGATGTTCACGTCAACTGTGACGTAATTGGTGACGGCATCAGTACGAGTAGTAGCCAAAGTGAACATTTTTGGGCAGGGAAGGAAGGTATTTGGGGTAGAGATGGACCATCCTTGGTCCAAATGCGTCCTGTGGGGTGTCATCTTGTGGCCTTCGGGTTGCACAGCCCCATTTGAGGGATGTTCCCGTTATCCGTGATGTCATCGGTGACGTCATCAGTACGAGTAGTAGCGAAAGTGGGCATTTTAGGAAAGTGCAGGAAGGTATTTGGTGTAGAGATGGACCCTCCTTGGTCCGAATGTGTCATGTGGGGTGTCATTTTGTAGCTCTCGGGGTGTAGACCCCGATTTGAGGAATGTTCACAGCATCTTTGACGTCATCGGTGACGTCATCAGTACGAGTAGTAGCGAAAGTGGGAATTTTGGGGCAGTGAAGGAAGGTATTTGGCGTAGAGATGGACCGTCCTGTGGGGTGTCATCTTGTAGCCTTCGGGGTGGAGACCACGATTTTAAGGGATGTCCACAGCATCTGTGACGTCATTGGTGACGTCATCAGTACGAGTAGTAGCGAAAGTGGGCATTTTGGGGCAGTGAAGGAGGGTATTTGGTGTAGAGATGGACCATCCATATCTGTCATGCGTATTATACATTATCACATTTCAGAGTAAATTGTAGGGTTTTGATTGGTTAATTACCATAGTGCATTAGACCGTATTGCAATTCTTCGTTATCCGCCGTTGGTATACCAATTCAGAATTCTCGTATACCAATGCTGTGAAGGACGCGCGTGCCCATATACCAACGCAGTCAAGGACGTGCGTGCAACACCTGCAGGCAAAGCCTGTTTCAGTCGAATTTGTCTGCGCGAGTTTGTATGGGCGAGTTCCGCGAGTTCCGCTGCTGGAACAAGTTGTGCGAGGCAAATTGTGTATTTGCGGATGAAGATAAGAAATAAATTATCATCCAAAGCTTTATATGCCACACAAACAGGAACATCAGAATGTCAGCTAAGTATTTCATCCAGTTTATTGTTCATCGCGGAACAGATCGAAAAGAGATCGAAGCTGCCTGTCCGACTCACGATGTCTTACGTTGTCGTTGTTCAACGTTGAGTTATGCCTGTTTTTCTTTTGAGTTGGTGATATATGTTAAACCAACCAGGAAAATAGCTCTTCAATGTGATAAATTCGTTATACCAGTGTCTTGCATTGGTATACAGGCTGATATTTCGTCTCGAAGATAAATATTTTCTCGACGAAATATCAGCCTGTATACCAACGCAAGACACTGGTATAACTTATATTATCTGTCCTGTATTATACCAATCTGTGCTGTATTATACTATATCTGTCCTGTATTGTACCATATATGTCCTGTATTATACCAAATCTGTGCTGTATTATACAATATTCGCCCTCTATTATACCATATCTGTGCTGTATTATACCATATCTGTCCTGAATTACATCATATCTGTGCTGTATTATGCAATATCTGTGCTGTATTATGCAATATCTGTCCCGTGTTATACAATATCTGTCTTGTATTATAGCAAATCTGTCCTGTATTGTACCATATTTGTCCTGTATTGTACCATATTTGTCCTGTATTATACAATATATGTTCTGTATTTTACCAAATCTGTGCTGTATTATACAGTATCTGTCCTGTATTATACCAAATCTGTGCTGTATTATACCATATGTTTCCTGTATTGTACCATATATGTCCTGTATTATACATTATATGTTCTGTATTATACAATCGGATAGCGGTTGTCGTGAATAACAACAAGTTCAGCAATCTTTATATAGTTTATTATCCCCAAAGTTACATCATACCCAGGCTGGGGAGCCGCCCTGGGTATGTTTAGTATGTTCACAGCAAAACAAACTGAAATATCAAACACCATGTTTTATTATTTAACGCACCGTCACATTAGGTACAAGTGTTTACTGAGCTCAAGTCAACGATCAGCATGTAGATATAGAGAGTATGTGCGGCATGTTATGGTATTTATCAGTGCACGGGTGACGCATTCAACCGATGGCGGTGGTCGGTCAGCTTGGTAAGGAAAAACGTGACATTGGTTACCCTCTCTACCACCCATTGTGTGTTGGGGCGTTGACGATGTGCCCATCTCAAGGCATCCACGGTGTCCCGTATCTCCAGCATCGTCTCTAGTGACCTCCGGTTAATGATGGTGAACGGCTGGTCAGACACATAGATATTATTGCCGGGATAATAATACCGTAACTGGTCTGTCTTTTTGTGACGTAAGATGTACCCGAAAGCGACATTCAATTTGAAGGCCGTAAGTTGATCTTTGAAGATGGCTTCCACGTAGCTGCGTAGACGGGTGAGGTTGGTCAGTGGGAAATTGTAAATATCTTGAATAGGGCCATGAGGGTGGAAACGGTGCCGTGTCATGGACCAATGGCGCCGATCGATGTCACTCACTGGATGGTTGTCCTGTAAGAGATCGCCCAGAAAATGTTCGATGTTGTCAGGCGTATGACTCGAAACCGTAACGCTGGGGTCCGGCTGAATATCCAGGCTCTTCTGAACTTTGGGTATAGGCGGGCTCTCCTTCATCGCATCACCAGTGGCGTTCGTCTCCCCGGGCTTATCTTCACTGGGTCTGACCTTCCGCGGCTCCTCTTCAGTAGGAAGTTGTCGCTCATGCCATGGTGCCGGAGCATGAATCAAACGTTGGTGTCGCAGCAACTGACTGGTCAGTTTGAAAAGCCGACCACAATCCTCGCATGGACGCTTGGGTGGCCCATGAATTGAACGTTCATGGCGCAGTAAAACATCTTCCCGATTAAATGACCGTGCGCAGGTTATACAAGTATACAGTCCGTCGTTGTGGACGGCCGTGTCGTGGCGACGTAAATTGTCTAGACGAGTAAACTGCTTCTGGCAAGTTGTGCAAGTGAACATCTTGGTGGTTGACAGAGTGTCTGATGAAACGGCCAGGCCACTTTCCTTTTATAGCACGCTAGCTGGTGATCTATTTTTAGCACACTCAGTTCAACTACCCCAAGTCGAGGACCGAGATGTACTGGTGTACGACTGAGCCGCATTGCGCGCGCGCGTGTGTGTGTGTGTGTGTGTGTGTGTGTGTGGGTGTGTGTGTGTGTGGGCAGTGGATTTTACATCCGGGATCTTGTCAACATCCAGGTTTCCAAGTGGGGTTTTCCCGTCGTTCCTCCGTCTTCCATCCGGGTACTGTGGTTTTACATCCGGGTCCTCAGCTTGCATCCAGGTTTTTCATGAGCCACATTGCGTACGTGTGTGTGTTTGTGTTTGAGTCCAATCGTGCACCATGTCGAATTACGTTCTCTCCGAAAACTTCCTCTCATCGCATCAATATGCTCAGATCCATTCAATATAAACACAACCAAGAGACATCAACATCAACAGGCACATTGCGTAATACACGTTTTATTATCCTCACAGCACCACCGCCACCACTACCACCACCATCACCACCTAGCGTTGCCGCCGTCAACGATCAGCGTATAGACATATAGAGTATGTATGGCATGTTATGATATTCATCAGTGCATGGGTGAAGCATTCAGCCTATGGTGTAGTCGGTCAGCTTGGTGACGAAAAACGTGACATTGGTCATCCTCTCTACGACCCACTGGGTGTTGGGGCGTTGTTGTTGGGCCCATTCCAAGGGATCCACGGTGTCCAGTTTCTCCAGCATCGTCTCTAGCGACGTCTTATCCGTGATGATAAAGGGTTGGTCAAATACCCGGATGCTACTGCTCGGGTAAAAGTATCGGACTTGGTCTGCCTCCTTATGCTGTAGCACATAACCTAACGCCAGATTCAACTTGAAGGTCGTACTTTGATCGTTGACGATGGCTTCCACGTAGCTGCGTAGATGGGCGAGGTCGGTCAGTCGGAAATTGTAGATATCTTGAATAGGGCGATGACGGTGGAAGCAGTGCCGGATCATGGGCCAATGGCGCCGATAGATGTCACTCACTGGATGATCGTCATGTAACAGATCGCTAGGAACATTTATGGGTTCGTCCACGAAGTGTACTTTGCCCTCCACATCGTACAAAATCTGGCCCAAGGTCTTGTCGTCGGAATTTGACTGTTGAATTAGGGCGACATCATGATCGGCCCTCGTGCGATGGGTGGGAGTTCCCCCTGTCTCGATATTGGTGCCTCCGGGCTCTTCCACCTTCAAACGTGGCTGCGGAACAGGGTGCCGTGTGCGTTGGTGTCGCAGCAACTGACTGGTCAGTTTGAAAAGCCGACCACATTCTTCGCATGGACGCTTGGGTATTTCATGGCGTGCACGTGTGTGGCGCTGTAAATGATCCGGGCGCTGAAACGACATTGTACATATCGTACAGCTATACCGGGCGGTTCCTTCGTGCTTGGTAGCCTCATGGCGGCGCAAGTCGTGCAGACGAGTGAATGATTTCGAGCACGTAGTACAAGTGAATATCTTGGTGGTTGACAGAGTGTCTGATGAAACGGCCAGGCCGCTTCCCTTTTATAGCACGCTAGCTGGTATCATGTTCGGGCACCTCCATGTCTCTTCGGTGATCTCCGTGACATCTTCGGTGACCTCCGTGTCTCTTCGGGCACCTCCGTGACATCTTCGGTGACCTCCGTGACATCTTCGGTGACCTCCGTGACATCTTCGGGCACCTCCGTGTCTTTTCGGGAAGTGACCGAAGGGACTCGGAAGTGAACGACATTGTGGGAAAAACCCCACAGAAAGGTCAGTGCATGTGCTATCATGTTCACACTCCGTCACCGAAAAGACACGGACTGAAGATGACGGACCTCGCCCGGTGGTGGTGGTGGTGGTGGGAGCTCCCGTGTGGCAGAGCTCTTGGATCGGAGCTCTTGGAACTCAAAGCGTGTGGAGCTCAGAGCTCGGAAGTGACATTTGCATATGACCTCTGTGAGGTCACTTCCGCTTCCGTTCACGTGACCGGAACTGACCTTTGACCCCGGTGCGCGCTAACAATACCGAATAAAATTGCGCGCCGGGGTCAAAGGTCAGTTCCGGTAACGTGAACGGATACGGAAGTGACCCCACAGAGGTCATATGCAAATGTCACTTCCGAGCTCTGCGCTCCACACGCTTTGAGCTCCATGAGCTCCGATCCAAGAGCTCTGCCACACGGGAGCTCCCACCACCACCACCACCGGGCGAGGTCCGCCATCTTCAGTCCGCGTCTTTTCGGTGACGGAGTGTGAACATGATAGCAGATGCACTGACCTGTCTGTGGGGTTTTTCCCACAATGTCGTTCACTTCCGAGTCCCTTCGGTCACTTCCCGAAAAGACACGGAGGTGCCCGAAGATGTCACGGAGGCCCGAAGATGTCACGGAGGTCACCGAAGATGTCACGGAGGTGCCCGAAGAGACACGGAGGTCACCGAAGATGTCACGGAGATCACCGAAGAGACATGGAGGTGCCCGAACATGATACCAGCTAGCGTGCTATAAAAGGGAAGCGGCCTGGCCGTTTCATCAGACACTCTGTCAACCACCAAGATGTTCACTTGTACTACGTGCTCGAAATCTTTCACTCGTCTGCACGACTTGCGCCACCATGAGGCTACCAAGCACGAAGGAACCGCCCGGTATAGCTGTACGATATGTACAATGTCGTTTCAGCGCCCGGATCATTTACAGCGCCACACACGTGCACGCCATGAAATACCCAAGCGTCCATGCGAAGAATGTGGTCGGCTTTTCAAACTGACCAGTCAGTTGCTGCGACACCAACGCACACGACACCCCGTTCCGCAGCCACGTTTGCAGGTAGAAGAGCCCGGAGGCACCAATATCGAGACAGGGGGAACTCCCACCCATCGCACGAGGGCCGATCATGATGTCGCCCTAATTCAACAGTCAAATTCCGACGACAAGACCTTGGGCCAGATTTTGTACGACGTGGAGGGCAAAGTACACTTCGTGGACGAACCCATAAATGCTCCTAGCGATCTGTTACATGACGATCATCCAGTGAGTGACATCTATCGGCGCCATTGGCCCATGATCCGGCACTGCTTCCACCGGCATCGCCCTATTCAAGATATCTACAATTTCCGACTGACCGACCTCGCCCATCTACGCAGCTACGTGGAAGCCATCTTCAACGATCAAAGTACGACCTTCAAGTTGAATCTGGCGTTAGGTTATGTGCTACAGCATAAGGAGGCAGACCAAGTCCGATACTTTTACCCGAGCAGTAGCATCCGGGTATTTGACCAACCCTTTACCATCACGGATAAGACGTCGCTAGAGACGATGCTGGAGAAACTGGACACCGTGGATCCCTTGGAATGGGCCCAACAACAACGCCCCAACACCCAGTGGGTCGTAGAGAGGATGACCAAGTCACGTTTTTCGTCACCAAGCTGACCGACTACACCATAGACTGAATGCTGTACCCATGCACTGATGAATACCATAACATGCCATACATACTCTATATGTCTATACGCTGATCGTTGACGGCGGCAACGCTAGGTGGTGGTGGTGGTGGTAGTGGTGGTGGTGGTGCTGTGAGGATAATAAAACGTGTATTACGCAATGTGCATGTTGGTGTTGATGTCTCTTGGTTGTGTTTATATTGAATGGATCTGAGCATATGGATGCGATGAGAGGAAGTTTTCGGAGAGAACGTAATTCGACATGGTGCACGATTGGACTCAAACACAAACACACACACGTACGCAATGTGGCTCATGAAAAACCTGGATGCAAGCTGAGGACCCGGATGTAAAACCACAGTACCCGGATGGAAGACGGAGGAACGACGGGAAAACCCCACTTGGAAACCCGGATGTTGACAAGATCCCGGATGTAAAATCCACTGCCCACACACACACACACACACACACACGCGCGCAATGCGGCTCAGTCGTACACCAGTACATCTCGGTCCTCGACTTGGGGTAGTTGAACTGAGTGTGCTAAAAATAGATCACCAGCTAGCGTGCTATAAAAGGAAAGCGGCCTGACCGTTTCATCAGACACTCTGTCAACCACCAAGATGTTCACTTGCACAACTTGCCAGAAGCTGTTTACTCATCTAGACAATTTACGTCGCCACGACACGGCCGTCCACAACGACGGACTGTATACTTGTATAACCTGCGCACGGTCATTTAATCGGGAAGATGCTTTACTGCGCCATGAACGTTCAATTCATGGGCCACCCAAGCGTCCATGCGAGGATTGTGGTCGGCTTTCCAAACTGACCAGTCAGTTGCTGCGACATCAACGTTTGATTCATGCCCCGGTACCATGGCATGAGCGACAACTTCCTACTGAAGAGGAGCCGCGGAAGGTCAGGCCCAGTGAAGATAAGCCCGGGGAGACGAACGCCACTGGTGATGCGATGAAGGAGAGCCCGCCTATACCCACAGTTCAGAAGAGCCTGGATATCCAGCCGGACCCCAGCGTTACGGTTTCGAGTCATACGCCTGACAACATCGAACATTTTCTGGGCGATCTCTTACAGGACAACCATCCAGTGAGTGACATCGATCGGCGCCATTGGTCCATGATACGGCACTGTTTCCACCCTCATGGCCCTATTCAAGATATTTACAATTTCCCACTGACCAACCTCACCCGTCTACGCAGCTACGTGGAAGCCATCTTCAAAGATCAACTTACGGCCTTCAAATTGAATGTCGCTTTCGGGTACATCTTACGTCACAAAAAGACAGACCAGTTACGGTATTATTATCCCGGCAATAATATCTATGTGTCTGACCAGCCGTTCACCATCATTAACCGGAGGTCACTAGAGACGATGCTGGAGATACGGGACACCGTGGATGCCTTGAGATGGGCACATCGTCAACGCCCCAACACACAATGGGTGGTAGAGAGGGTAACCAATGTCACGTTTTTCCTTACCAAGCTGACCGACCACCGCCATCGGTTGAATGCGTCACCCGTGCACTGATGAATACCATAACATGCCGCACATACTCTCTATATCTACATGCTGATCGTTGACTTGAGCTCAGTAAACACTTGTACCTAATGTGACGGTGCGTTGAATAATAAAACATGGTGTTTGATATTTCAATTTGTTTTGCTGTGAACATACTAAACATACCCAGGGCGGCTCCCCCAGCCTGGGTATGATGTAACATTGGGGATAATAAACTATATAAACATTGCTGAACTTGTTGTTATTCACGACAACCGCTATCCGATTGTATAATACAGAACATATAATGTATAATACAGGACATATATGGTACAATACAGGAAACATATGGTATAATACAGCACAGATTTGGTATAATACAGGACAGATACTGTATAATACAGCACAGATTTGGTATAATACAGAACATATATTGTATAATACAGGACAAATATGGTACAATACAGGACAGATTTGCTATAATACAAGACAGATATTGTATAACACGGGACAGATATTGCATAATACAGCACAGATATTGCATAATACAGCACAGATATGGTGTAATTCAGGACAGGTATGGTATAATACAGCACAGATATGGTGTAATAGAGGGCGAATATTGTATAATACAGCACAGATTTGGTATAATACAGGACATATATGGTACAATACAGGACAGATATAGTATAATACAGCACAGATTGGTATAATACAGGACAGATACTGTATAATACGCATGACAGATATGGATGGTCCATCTCTACACCAAATACCCTCCTTCACTGCCCCAAAATGCCCACTTTCGCTACTACTCGTCCTGATGACGTCATCAATGACGTCACAGATGCCGTGGACATCCCTTAAAATCGTGGTCTCCACCCCGAAGGCTACAAGATGACACCCCACAGGACGCATTCGGACCAAGGATGGTCCATCTCTACACCAAATACCTTCCTTCACTGCCCCAAAATTCCCACTTTCGCTACTACTCGTACTGATGACGTCACCGATGACGTCAAAGATGCTGTGAACATTCCTCAAATCGGGGTCTACACCCCGAGAGCTACAAAATGACACCCCACACGACACATTCGGACCAAGGAGGGTCCATCTCTACACCAAATACCTTCCGGCACTTTCCTAAAATGCCCACTTTCGCTACTACTCGTACTGATGACGTCACCGATGACGTCACCGATAACGGGAACATCCCTCAAATGGGGCTGTACAACCCGAAGGCTACAAGATGACACCCCACAGGACGCATTCGGACCAAGGATGGTCCATCTCTACCCCAAATACCTTCCTTCCCTGCCCCAAAATGTTCACTTTGGCTACTACTCGTACTGATGACGCCACCAATGACGTCACAGATGACGTGAACATCCCTAAAATCGGGGTCTACACCCCGAGAGCTACAAAATGGCACCTCCCAGGACGCATTCGGACCAAGGATGGTCCATCTCTACACCAAATACCTTCCCGCACTGCCCCAAAATGGCCACTTTACTTACTACAACCAACTGCGCATGCGCAGATTGACGCGACTTGCATTTAAAAACACGCCATTCTGACTCTACCCCACACAAGCTTCACTTTGACAGCTTCCTCGACCCATTCGGACCCATAGCGGTCCATCTCTACCCCAAACACACACCCACATATCCCCGAAAATGCCTGCTTTCTATACTACGGGCCAGACTGCGCATGTGCAGAATATTGAAAACGGACGAACTATTAGTCCAGTCGGATGCTCCTCCACGAGAGCTTCCAAATAAGACCTCATACGACACCACAGGATCATTAGGGGCTCACCTAGATCCCAAAACGTCCACCCCGTATGGGCCTATACCCCATAGCCATGCAGTATAGGCCTATGGGTTTACCCAGGCCTCGGTGAACTTTTTCCAAAAATTTCACCGTTTCGCTTCGAAACCCTTCCCATCGTGTTCTAAATGACGTGAAAAACAAATCCAAACAACCCATATCACAATGAACGTATGTGAATTTCCCAGGTTGAACCTATACTCCCATATAGCCAGTATGGAGCTATATGGGCTATATGGTACTTTTCCAAAAAAAGTAAAGCCCACGAAAAAAAATAACCATCCCCATACCCCATACAGGCATTTTCCCTTATATTGTATAATACAGACCCCTATTGTAGGGGTAAAGTGCGAGTTCCGCTTTTTATATTTTCGGAAAAAAATCCTAATTTTACATGCACCCACCCCATTGACTTGATAGGCAGGCCCCGATAAGCCCGGGACCGATATTAGCCCTTTTGGCTAGAGTTGATAGGAGTTTTCCCCTATTTTAGGGGTGAAGTCCGTGTTCCGCTTTTTATATTTTCGGGGGAAAATCCTAATTTTACATGTACCCACCCCATTGACTTGATAGGCAGGCCCCGATAAACCCGGGGACCGATATTAGCCCTTTTGGCTAGGGTTGATAGGGGTTTTCCACTATTTTAGGGGTAAAGTCCGTGTTCCGCTTTTTATATTTTCGGGGGAAAATCCTAATTTTACATGCACCCACCCCATTGACTTGATAGGCAGGTCCGAATAAGCCCGGGGACCGATATTAGCCCTTTTGGCTAGGGTTGATAGGGGTTTTCCCCTATTTTAGGGGTAAAGTCCGTGTTCCGCTTTTGATATTTTCGGGAAAAAATCCTAATTTTACATGCACCCACCCCATTTACTTGATCCCAATAAGCCCGTGGACCGATATTAGCCCTTTTGGCTAGGGTTGATAGGTGTTTTCCCCTATTTTAAGGGTAAAGTCCGTGTTCCGCTTTTTATAGTTTCGGGGAAAAATCCTAATTTTACATGCACCCACCCATGGCTGGATGCCCCTTCACGAATGCTTCACTTTGATACCTCACTCGACCCAATCGGACCATGCAGCGTATTTGAAGTCTGGGGACTACTTTTTCTCCGCGGAAGCTTTTTCCCGCGAACGCATCACCGCCAGACCGCATCACCGCGGAAGAATACATGCCCAGGGGCCCTTTGCCGGAACTATAGTGACCCGGAGTTACCTCCCCCTAGATTGGAACTCTTCTGTGTTGGAGGTAGTTTTTGGTCTCTTGGCCTGGTGGCGCCCCCTCCACGTGACCTCCACAAGTTAGAGTTATTTCCCATTTGCGTACACTTCGCCATTCCATAAGATGGCTTGCGGATCGTGTGTCTCCATTGTTGCGGAGCGATATCCAGTACTTTACCGGATTCTGTTCGGCCTTCATCCGGCGGAGAACAGACTCGAGAAATCTGATAAATTACAGGTTTTCATACCACTTCTGAAACACATATTGCCTGGGCTTACAAAATATATAGGTATGTATAACTTTCGTATCATCCAAGAGGTGTGGTGGATCTGAAATTTTGAACAAGTAGTTCATCACATGACTCGAAAATGGCGAGTTACGTTGGGGATACGTCGGTAGACTTTAGCTGATTGGCTGACGAAGTCACGTGGTATTGATTTCTGGAAATTCCCTCCCGCAGTTGCCGAAAGTAGGCTGAAAATGGATACACACGATCCCAGGATCAGTCTTACCGCGTATAGATGACCGAGATGGTTACAGGTTGAGTTATTTCCCTGGAAAACGAGACCGGATCCGTCCGCTATATACTACTGGGGTGTTGTGTGCATAAGGTGTGGGGGGTCGAAGTAAGTTGCCTACATAACAATGATCAATTTCCTCGCAATTTACAAACCAGGTTTTTGTCTCTTTTGAGCTACATGATTTAATAATAATGCCATTTAGAGAGTACGTAACAAGAATATACAATTATTTATAGGATGACACTTTCTTGATAAACCGCAAATACTTGTGATGGATGGACCAGTCTCCTGCGAGACTCAAACCCTCGCCCTCAGAGTTTGGTACCAAAACGCTAGAAGTAAAAACAAATGTGCTCTAAATCACTCGTTCACCTCACCTCCTGGGGTACGGTTGTTTCGCTCTGGCCTAGCCAATCCAGCACAATTAGTTGTGCTTTGCCGAGAATGTGTCATCCTAAATATAATTGGATATAAGTGTTTGGTCGTTCTCACAGGCTCGCAAAACAAGAGTGTTGGGGGGTGTGTCGAAATATAGGGTCTCTATATATAACCCCATGCTTTATAGATTTATATAAAGCATGGGGTTATATATAGAGAACCCATATTTCGACACTTCACCCTAATACCACCGCCCACACCCCTCAAAACTCTTCTTTTGCGGGCCTGTGGTCGTTCGGTTTCGTGACTTGAATCAACGAAGCCATTCTGCAGCCTAACACAAGTTTTACGTGTCGGATCTGACGCTAGTTATGCTATACCATTTATGATGTGTAGAAGTAATTCGCTGGTTTGCTGAAAATTCTTGTAACTGTTGGACTTTAGAACATATCTTTTTTGCCCAAACCTGTCCAATTCTATAGATAATACATACCAAATACAGTGATTGGGATAACACTACACTGCACAGACATGCACAGTGATTGATAAAGTTTGTGTTTCTCTTCCATGTGATACACATATAATATCAGATATGCTCCGAATGTATGAACATATACATGAAGACTAGTTGGAAATTGCAAATGAAAAAGGAAAGAACTCATCACAATGTAGAATTTACAAGAAGCAGCCTTTACCTCCCTGACGTAAAAACAAACAAACGGACGTTCACATTGTTTAACTGAGAATAGTGGATTGTATGACATTCCAGGTGTTTGCTACCGTAACGTTTTCATAGGTAAGTCTTAATATCATACGTTTAAGTTCCTGGAATCCTCACACGATACTTTATACAACTATTCAGAAAGAATTGAATCGTTCTGCGATGAGCATAATCGGTAGTCTCTGCCGGGTTTTTTCTATCTGGAGGTCACATAGTTCATCATTTTTCATCAGATGACTTGATAGGGCTATTACGTTATCGTTCTGATATAGTTGTATCTAATACCGCTCAAGCCAGTGCTAGGGGTCGCGTGGTCATGTCACTCATGATGTTCACATGAACAGCTACAATCAAAGCGTGGCTGGGATACAAATAATCACAAGGATCACTTTTGGTTCTTGTAATGTATTTAGAAATATTCAGTCAGTATATTTGTCTGTTGGGTCATATTAATTCTTGTCAGTACGCCGGCATCACCCTTTTAATGTACGTTGCGTTTAATTAAGCCATTTACTTGTTCGATGTATCGGCTACACTATAGCTGTATTGATGTGTAGTATATCTAAATTATTCAGCTACACAGCAACAATCGTTCATAGAACAGCTACATAGTATCAGTATGTACATGTACCACTCGATCTCGGAATTCGACCTACTCAGAACAGTGACTCTATCAAGAAACAGGTCCCCTTAAGCCCGGAAGGTGTCGTGATGGGGGATTCCGGCTTGGGGGCTAGGGGTCGTATGAATCCACGTACTTCAAAGATCCTTGTGTTGTTCATATAAACATCTAATTTGATGTTAATGTTGTTATATGGAATAGGTCTTTGGATTATGGACGCGGAAATTCTTTAATGGACGACGGTTGAATATTGAATGACGGATTAGAAGATCGTATTGAATATAAAACGCACAAACGAAGGATGTGTCCGACGTGACCTATACAAGAAAACATCTGGTTCTTTAATTCACCATTCAACAATCACGTCACAAATAGTACAAGAGCCAATGTTTACTAAAAATATTTGACATCAAAATCAATTTTGTCTCGTGGGGGTTTTGTCCGTATCCCGTTTTCTTCACAGGTCAATGAATATACCAGATTTCTATCTGAAAATCTGAAAAATTTGAAACCAATCAAATGTTATCAAACTGTCAACTGTTTACGAGTAATTTCTATGAAGACATGGTTTCTGATCTGACCTCATTTACACTCCTCTCAAACGAAAGCAATTATTGGGCAGAAACTATAGTCCAGTTTACAAGAAATGATTCTGTAGAGTCGTGGATAGGGAATCTGTTCATCGTTTGAGCTCGGCGTTGACTCTGTTCGTTAATGCAATATTATATTTGCGTTCTTCTTCGTTCCTATTGTAGAGAAAATCGAATGGATGGCGATTGGCACAATGGATTGGAAATATTGCGGGACACTTAAGAAAGCTTCCCATCCCGATATTGGGATATAGTTCTCTATCACTCTGTCTACAACAATATTACTTCAAATATATCAAACTGACCAAATGCAGAAAATGGAACATCCAATATGAGGTTTTAGAAGGAGGTCAGATAGATATAATTGATATTCGTAAACAGGAGTGAGACAGAGAGTAATTCCACAATTAGTTTTTCGAAAGGAAATAGGAAATAAGTTGAATATATTCATAATATCTGGATTTCCTGAAAAAAAGATGAATATGAACAATCAATACAAGCTTGAAAACCGACATTCAGTATATAGCAAGCCATCGAATGTTCGATTCCAGTCAAATACCATTACTCGGAAAAAACAGTTGTGTACAAAATTGCACATCTACAAAAAATGTGTATCAGGAGTAATTGTGTACTTCTTCTACACAAATTGTGTATCACAGATACACAATGATTGTAAGTAGTAGTGTCTACTTATTTCAAGCAATATTTTCCAGGGAGGTAACTCTTGGTTCCTTTTTTCCCGCCAGGGGGCGCTCTTGTAGGTATGACGTCACTTCCGGTATGTACTGACCTGTCTTTTCGGTCACCTCCGTTGTGGGGGTTTTCCACAATGTCGTTCATCTTCGTGTCTCTTGGGTGATCTCCGTGTTTCTTCGGTCAGGTCCGTGTCTCCTCGGTGAGGTCACCGTGTTTCTTCTGGGTGATCTCCGAGTCTCTTCGGTCAGGTCCGTATACAAGTGGGGTTTTTCCCACAATGTCGTTCACTTCCACGAAAAGACACGGAGGTGGCCGAAGACAGACGGAGGTGCCCCAAGATGTCACGGAGGTGCCCGAAGATGTCACGGAGATCACCGAAGAGATACGGAGGCACCCGAAGATGTCACGGAGGCGCCCGAAGATGTAACGGAGGTGAACGAAGAGTCACGGAGGTGCCCGAAGAGTCACGGAGGTCACCGAAGAGACACGGAGGTGACCGAAGACACACGAAGGTCACCGAAAACACACGAATGTCACGAAAAAACGTCTAAAAGTGGAAATTTTTAGGGCATTGCTGCATTCATTGGCCTGCTTGACCAACCTGCTTCACCAGCCTGCCTGACCAGCCTGAGCCTGCCTCACCAGTGCAACTTCACCAGCCTATCTCACCATAGCAGCTACTGACCTGACCAGCCTGAGCCAACAGTCATGGAGTCATCCCACCGAGCTAAGCTTCTGCAGCACCGTATCCATATCGTTGATGAGATGCAGCATGTGGCCGATATATGTGATCTGCTCATGGTGGAAAACATAATCACTAAACACATGGGGGTAGAGATCATGGCGGAGAAGACCTATATGGCACGAAACAGAGCCCTCATCGACCTCATACCATGCCGTGGCTCCTTAGCATTTCAAGCCTTCGTGGAGGCGTTGAAGAAGACGGGAAATAAAGGAATAGCAGGTCTATTTCAAGCCCAGGATTCAGAAGATAATATCTTAGTCATGGACATGGACATCGCCGAAGGGCGTACAGGTACCAAACGTACGCACCAAGAGTCCGGTCCACCTGCCAAACGTCCCCGATTAACACCTTTAGAAATACCTCAGCAAGTGCTTCAGCCAGTGCCCCAGCAAGCGCCAGAGCAAGCGAAGGAAGAGGTGATACTTCCTATGTCTGTGCAGGAGACCAATGACATTATCCAGCAGGCCTACTAGGCGGCCCAGACGAATACTTGGGAGCTCTCTCCCCTATTTAACTGTCAGCGTCAAAGAAGAGGAAGTGCATTTTAACGCACCGGCCTGGGACGACAAACCACCTAAGCATATCGCCTTGACGTTGGACACCTGGATAAGAGTACAGGCCATTTATTACGCCGTCGATGCGGTCATTGACCACCAGGGGAGCGACGAAGCGAAATTTTATGTGGGTGACGACATCTTCATCACCTGTTCTATGTTCAACAACATGCTGCTGGTGCATATTCGTAAATGGAAGTTGAGGGGAGATAAGCGTATTCCTTTACCTCAGGGCGTCACCCTGCAAATACCTGCGTGGCGGAAGCTGGAGAGTCTCACAGGTGAAATTCATGAAGTCCTGTCTGACCAGGTCACTCAGTATATTTATAAGAAGTACATCGACACATTCCTGGATCATCTCAGACCCCGCATTCGACACTTGCGTATCCAGCAATGTGCAGGCTGTCAGAACAAGAACGGTCTCTTCAACACGCATACGTGTATGGACAATAGTATACCATCAGTAGCAAAATCCTAGGTTAAATCAATTCGTATCTCTATAACATTACACTCCGAATGATCACGGACTTTGACGAAGGTGGGGCCATGGAAAATAAAAACTATAACGTGTACGGGTACGGACTAGCATAGACAGGCACGAACAAAATAAAACTATAACTTGTACGGCTACGGACTAGGGGTTAATTTAACATGACACTACCGAGTGATCACGGACTTTCACGAAGGGTGAAGGGAGACGGAAAAATAAAATCAGAACGTGTACGGGTACGGATTAGGATAGAGAGACACGAACAAATAAAAAACTGTAACGTGTACGGCTACGGACTAGGAGTTAATTATACCCATAGGGGCACTTGACATTGTAGTATAAAAATTATCCATCCAACCCTATTTTGCGGGGAGTATAGGTTAGTCCACTAGGCACTGACAGGGTGTAGTATAAGCGCCTGCACAGCGCGCTACTCTATATATACAGACCTCCCTAGCCGGTGTTTTGTCATTCACCACCATGGGAGCGAGCGGAGCAGATGGTGAGCTTGCGTTGCTCCAACTCACCGCCAACGTCACCCTGATCGTCAATGACCATCACCTACAGCTCATCGAAGAACAACCCCGAGAGGTGAAGCTATTTTTAACCCTAGCAGGGTGGACTCTATTGACACGGTTGTTACAGGGAAAAGAGCCCGAAGTCGATTTCATGCACGTGGGAGTCGGTGTCTACCTACGAAGTGGTAGAGATGATTCTTTTTCTCCCCGGTTAGAACAGCGTGGTGGTCCCCATATCACACTCCGTCCTGCATTATGGCAGGCGCTGAAAGCTATTATCCCCGACGTCCACGACTTACTGCACCCCGACGCGAACTCTGTGGCTACCCGAACTCTTACACCTGGCTGCACCCTATTGTTGTACCCCAAACGAGTGGACCTCATCGATAGCGGTCTTAGGTGTTGGTGTACGCCTGAACCCAAAGCGCGCGTCTCTTTGTCACCGGAAGGCTGGACTACCTTGAAACGGGTGGTGTTGGGCGACCTCGACGGTGATAGCATTCACCTGTGTGACGACGTCTACATTTTCAGCGGCGCCTTTTTTGCTCGACTCCTCGGTCTGAACGATGGTGGTTTTGCCCTGGACCCTGATCTATGGACGGCCTTGGAAAAAGTAGTCCCCATTGTCGATGAAGTACTATATCTATAGGGTGCACACAGGCAAGAGTGTCAGTGTCTTACCATGAAACGAACACACAACAGCGCAACCCAGAGGGGCACGCAGAGGGGGACCCGAAAGGGAAGCCAGTGGAGTACCCGCAAGGCCGCCCGGCAGGAATCCACGTGGAGTAAGACTGAAAAAGGTGTTAACAGATTTGTATTACAACCCAACCAGTCCAGCCGCTTATAGCGCTGTGGCAGCGCTCGCTCGAGCTGCACATTCCCAAGGCATCAGTCGAACTGAAGTTCGAGAATGGTTAAAAACCCAAAACATTTATAGCTTACATCTAGCAGCCCGACGACATTTTCGCCGTAACCGAGTCATCGTAGGAGGCGTAGACGCACAATGGCAGGCCGATTTGGTCGATATGAGTCGATTTGCTGCCCACAATGATGGACATCGGTACATGTTGACCTGTATCGATATTCTATCCAAGTACGCGTGGGTGCTACCCATCCGGATCAAAACAGGAGAGAATCTGGTACGAGCGTTCCAGTAGATTTTCAAGACGGGTCGCAAACCCCTCTATTTGCAAACGGATGAAGGTACAGAATTTCTCAACCGCCACTTTCAAGCCTTTCTTAAGAAACAGAAGGTGTTTTTCTTCCATACGTACAACGAGAGCAAAGCCTCTGTGGTGGAACGATTCAATCGAACCTTCAAAGGACGGATGAACAAGTATTTTACCGCCAAAAACACCCGACGGTACATCGATGTGCTACCTCAACTGGTCCAAGGGTACAATCGAGCCTATCATCGCAGTATCCAGCGGGCTCCCCTCGATGTGACAGAACGCAACGAACAGTGCGCCGTACGCTGTACTCGATAGAACCAAGTCCACTCACGTCACCCCGTTACAAACGCGGGGATGTGGTACGGATCAGTAAAGTCAAAGGGCAATTTGAGAAAAGTTACTTGCCCAACTGGAGTGACGAGCACTTTGTCATCGTTCGCCATAGCCCTCGAAACCCACACGTCTATCAACTGGAAGATCTACAAGGAGAAACACTGCAAGGCACGTTTTACGAGGCAGAATTACAACTGGTGGTAAAAACACGGAAAGACTACTACACGGTGGAAAAGATTTTGAAAACGGAACGTCGACGTGGCATCCCCTATCATTCCGTCAAATGGCAAGGTTGGCCCAGTTCGTTTAATTCCTGGGTCTCAGCCCGTGACATGAAACGGCTATAAATTCTACCTCACATCGCCTACAGCCTTCAGTCTAGGGTTGTACCATGGATAGTGCACATCTGCCCTTACTGCTGCGCACTCCAAAAGGACAAGTCGGTACCGTCGTGTGTCTACTAGTGCTTCTGGGTACCTTATTTGGAGGAGTCTTCTACGATTTGGCGTACCTGATATCCTGTTTCAACCTACCATCCACTCGTCCAATAGCTGCTCCCCAACGTCAAGTGCAATCACCCAACACCACCACCACCACCACCATCTCTCCTACTACGCTGCGGAACATTACCACGGTACCACCAGGTTCTACAACCCATCCCACTACGCGGTCTAGTCCTCCTACTACTACTACTACTACTCCACGGAACTTCACCAGGGTACCACCCGTGTACCTGCCTAGTCCTACCCTCAGGAGTCACCCACCCGCATCATCTTCCACCATCACAGCTACCAGGGCAAAACCACGGCAACATAGAACTCCCACCACCACCACGACGCTAACACCTAGAGTGGGTATAGTACCACGTTTACCACGGCAACGGTACCCGCACGACTACGACCCCCGGTGGGATCCACGACAACGGTGGTGGGCCTCTGAACGCTTGGCGCAAATCACCAAATAACCTATGGATCCTCGGTGGCAGCATCCCTTCACGTGTCTCATAGCTGGACCGACCGGGTCGGGAAAAACACACTTCGTTCAACCGCTCATCCAACACGGATCAGCCCTCATTTCACCACCCGTGGCTCGCATCCTCTGGTGTTATGGAGCTTGGCAGTCTGCGCACGAGGAACTGGCACGCATACCTGGACTCACCTTGGTGGAAGGATTACCCCCAGAGGATACCCCAGAAGACAAGTTGGTAGTGGTAGACGATCTGATGACCGAAACGGACAGTCGGGTGACGCGTCTCTTTACGAAAGGGAGCCATCATCGTCGGTTGAGCATCATCTACATCGTCCAGAATCTCTTCAGTAAGAACAAAGAGCACAGGAACATCAGTTTGAATGCTCAGTATGAGGTATTGTTCAAAAACCCCAGAGACGCATCACAAATTATGCACCTGGCGAAACAGATGTACCCTAAAAACACGGCCTTTGTGCGGGAAGCCTTTGAAGATGCCACCCAAGGGGCCCACGGTTATCTGCTCATCGACTTGAAACAAGGGACACCCTCGGCACTTCGATTGCGCACCCACATTTTTCCCGGAGAGTTCCAGACGGTGTACACACCCAAATAAAAGAAGAAGACACAACCCCTCTAGCATTCACTTCCTCATCATGTCTGCACGGATACGGAAGCACGCGCCGGCGCTCCGCGTTTTACACAGCGCGCCACCGGAGGTGGGCCGGGCCCTGGTGTGCGGCGCGGACGCGGGATTGGTACGGTGTTTGTGTGAAGTCGCTCATAATGTGTTAAAAGGGAATGTTCCTCTCAGTCCCCTGCAGAAAGGGAAATTGCAACGGCACAAGACGGGTCTCCGAACGCTGGTGAAGAAAACGGGAAGTTTAAAGAAAAAGAAACAGGTGTTACAGCGAGGTGGATTGCTCGGGGCACACCTCGCACCCTTAGCCGCTTCCGTACTGGGACCTTTAGTAGGGTCCATGTTGGGTGGAGCACGCTAACGTCATGGAACATACGAAAAAAATGATGCTGGTGGAACCTCGACTGTTACAGAGTTTGCAATCACCCTATCCCGTGCCTGCCACGGTGCAACAACTCCAGTCTCTCGACGATGAATAGTATACTCCAACGTCGACTACCCGATCACGAGAAAATTCAACTCTACCATCAGACGCTGAACCGGTACAAGACGTTTATGGATCAATATAGGGATAGTACACCACCAGCACCACTACCAGCACGCCAGCACCAACACCGCCATCATCACCTCAGCTGGAAGATGAAGTGTTGGCCAGTGTCCCTAAGGCATTCAAGACCAAGGCTCGTTTATTGTTGGACCGGGTGAAACAGAATCCCGATATGGGTTGGAGCGATCAGGGGGAACTGCTTATTCGAAACCGAGTGGTGCCGGGGTCTCATATCACCGATTTGATCAACGATACGGTGCGCTCTCGCAAACACTCTAATCCACCGGGCTGGGAAGCCTTTGCTCAGGGGTTGAAAGACACACACGTCCCTCAAGAATTGGTGGGGAATCCTAACCGTTGGCAGTGGATGCAGCGCACCCACCAATCGCCGAGTAGACCACCACCATCACCACCACCATCTTCTTGGGAACCGGAGTCACCCCCCAAAACACCACAACGACGAGCACCTACTTCGTCACCCCTTTTACCACGGCGCCCCCTGAAACTACGTAGCAAGTCACCGCGACGATCACGACGACGAGGTCAGCCGCCCAAGGCCTGGGAGCCCTATTAGAGCCAGGTGCAGAAGCAAGAAAGCTCAGTCGTCATGTTTTACCTCACGTTGCCCAGTAACAGTTCGCTCGATGTGTTTCCGGACAACACCTTGGCCAAGTACGTGACCCAATTACCGCAACCGTTGCATTTACCTGGACGGTGGGAATGTGGACTGGTGGATATTCAATACCCTTACTCGTGGTACAACGTGCGAGGCAAGGACGTGTGGTACGAGGTGACCTACGAAGGCAAAGTAAACCGACTGATTCTACCCGAAGGCCAATACGATACCCCCAAGGCGTTCATAGAGGGTCTGACCACATTGTTGAATTATAAATCTCTACGGTTGGTGACGAATAGTTCAAGACCCGTCAAATCCTATCCCTTCAAGAATCATGTGATCTTCGATTACAACGCACACAACGACAAGGCCTGTATCCTGCTCAGCCCCAACGTGGGTGTGGAACTCAGTCCTAGCCTACAGCAAATGTTAGGTCTCCCTTACAGCATCTACGCGGGTCCCACCACCGACACAGGCGACGTTGTGATGGATATGAAAGTGGGTATGTACGGACTCTACGTCTACTCGGACGCGGTGGACAGCCATATTGTGGGCGATGTGAACACACCTCTGTTACGGGTGGTGCCCATTAGAAAGAAGTATGGCGATCAAGTGACCCAGAGTTTCAACCACATACTCTACCTGCCCGTACGACACACCGATATCAACACGATCACGGTGGATATAAGAGATGACACGGGACGCCCGGTCGCATTCGAACGAGGGAAAGTGGTGCTGACACTTCATTTCCGACAAGCACGTTCTCCTCACTTCGTATAATGTACGTGCCTTACCAGTGCCATACGGCCAGCTATGCCGACTACTACAAGAAACAAACGGGAGGTAGCTTGCCCATCTTTAGCGGTGCACGCATGCAACGAGGTCACGGGTTGAGTAACATACTGGGCAGCATCGTCAAAACGTTCTTGCCCTTGGTGACACGGTGAGTAAAAGCGGTGGGTAAACAAGCGGTACGCAGTGGACTGCGAGTGGCCGGTGATGTCTTGGGAGGAACGGCACCCCGACAAGCCTTGAAACGACGGGCTCAAGAAGCAGGCAGCGTCTTGATCGCCAAAGCCCTTAAAAGACAACCGCCGGCACAGGGAAGAGTCATTCGACGACCGACACACCGACGACGTACATCCCGGAAGAAGAAGGGTAAGAGAGACATCTTCGCATAATGGCATTCATTCATTCCGAGTCGTGTCCGTCTACCAACAATGAATTGGATTTGTGGACTATTCCACCCACACAGACCAGTGTCGCCGAAGGACGTTGGGTAGAACATCGGCCCCTGGCTAGCCTGACGGGCACGGGACCGCTGGAATTTACCAATGAAAACAAAGATACGGCCTACCTGGATTCAGCCCACACGTACTTGTACGTGAAAGCCAAAATAGTGGACAACGACAGGACGCCCATCGCGAACGATGCGGTGGTAGGCCCGGTGAATCTTTGGCTGCACTCCTTGTTCCAACAGGTAGATATCAGTCTGAACGATAAACTCATCAGTACGTCCACCAATACGTACCCGTACCGAGCCTACATCGAGACGCTGTTGTCGTACGGAGAAGATGCCAAAACACACACTTGCAAGCCTCGCTGTACTACAGGGATACGCCCGGAGCCATGGATGCCGTCACCCTTGCCAATAATGAGTTCGGCCATCGCAGGCAGTTTACAACCCGTAGCATGTCCGTCGATATGATGGGACGACTCCATGCCGATCTGTTCCTGCAAGACCGCGACATGATGAACGGTGTATCCATCAAGGTCAAGTTGATCCGTTCCCCACCCACTTTCGCCTTGATGTCCGATGGAGATGCCCCCAATTACAAGATCATCATAGAAGATGCAGCCCTGTTTGTCCGTACGGTGGATTTGCAACAGGGCGTGTTGGTGAGTCACATGGAAGCCTTATCTCCCTAAACGTCTTACACCAGTTTCAATGGACAGTGGAGTGAGAATCCGTTCAACTTTCAACATTTCAACCTCAACTTTTTGGCACTGCACGTGGCCGGCCATCAAATTCCAGAGCGTCCGTTACAACCGGATTTTGGTAACCACCACTATGTGCGGAGCTACCTGAACCTGTTTACAGCCACAGGACAAAACCATCACTCGACGAGACTTTAGCCGTGGGTACACTTTGTTCGCCTTCGACCTCACCCCAACCTTGGAACACGATCATCAACTGGCTTTGCTCAAGAAAGGAAACTTACGGTTGGAACTGCGTTTCTGCGTCCCTCTACTCGATACCATTAACGTGATTTGCTACGCCGAGTTTGATAACGTCATCACCGTGGATCAGCAAAGAAACGTCCTGTGTGACTACGCCAGCTAGACTCATGGATACAGAGCAGCTGATGGCCATACTCCAGCGAGATCCTCGGGTACCCTTTCGAGGTGTGTTTCCACGCAATGTGTTTCCCACCACCCCAACCACCCCAGCAGCCTACATCCTGAATACAGACCCTCGTACTCGACCCGGTGAACATTGGGTGGCTGTGTACGTGGACACCCTGGGCCAAGGCGAATACTTTGATTCCTACGGACTTGCACCCCTGCATCCCGATTTGGTGAAGTTCGTGGACGTATCTACTACAGTGTGGCGTTGGAATACTAAAAGATTACAAGGACCCTTGAGTAGTGTATGCGGACAGTACTGTGTGTTTTATCTCACTCACCGGAGTAGAGGACATTCTATGCAAACGATCATACAAATGTTTGATGATTATTCTCAAGCCGAAGACCGTGATGTACTCGTATACGACTGCACTGCCTCTCGTTTTAATGTGCATGCCCCATTTCTCTGGTTGTCTTAATGGATTCAATGCACCGCGCGGTGTTCTCATTGTTTTTGTTATGACGTTGTTGTTCTGACGTTCATTGATGTTCAATAAAAAAATTCATGAAAAAACACCAGTAATGTTTTTGACTTTTTTATTCAGGTGAACAAGAATGTATAGAATATGTACAAAAGAATACAGTAGGTGTGTAAAAACTGTGAGGAGTAGGATTCGAACCCACGTCCTGCATTGCGCAGGCCAGCACTTAGGACTGGCGGCCATTCTGACTTTTTTACAGTTATAGTTTTAACTCGTATCATGAGAAGTATATCAAATGTCATAGTTTCACAAGTTCAGGTAAGTGGTACTGATGCCATCGGGAAGGACTTTCCGCTTGGGGTAGAAGAATGTGAAGGCATCTCGTTTCTGGATGTACGTCCGCATCTGGTGCTGCACGACCCGAAATCCTCTGTTAGTCCCACTCGCACTGGCCTGGCTTTGCAGCACGTTCAGGTACAAGGCTTTGTCGATGGCCGGATCGCG
Source organism: Hanleya hanleyi (assembly GCA_036873755.1). Taxonomy (NCBI): domain Eukaryota; kingdom Metazoa; phylum Mollusca; class Polyplacophora; order Lepidopleurida; family Hanleyidae; genus Hanleya; species Hanleya hanleyi. The sequence goes on along the minus strand of JAVTVY010012176.1, from coordinate 28,716 downwards.
CCGGTTCACCCCTTTGCAGCTAAACTTATTTTGGTCTCCACCGTAACAGTAATACGTCTTCGAGGAGAGAGCAATCATGGCATCGCCACTCCACTCCAACTTGAAGAGGCCCGGCGTCCGCTTGTCGTACTGGTAATGGTCACGTCGAGGTAGCCACTGGTCCCGTTCCGCCTCATACTGTGCACGTAACTCGGGTTTGACCAGGGACTCCCAATCCGCATTAAACACGGCCATGTAAGCAGAGTCTGTATCCATCTCCATGAGTTGCCAGTCTGATGGATTAAAATACACACCCATGAAATCATACAAAAACTGGAGCATCCTCAGCTTGGCCACCTGGTATACCATACATCCAATTTGGAGGGGCAGGTTGTAATGGATAGTCTTTTTGGCTAAAGCGATTTCATATGTATGGTCATCGATGACCTCCACGGACCGAAACAGGGGAGAATTGACTTTTTTGCGGGCCTGTTGGGTGGTACAGATGTTCACGTTCATGTGCTGATCTTGGTTAGTGACCGTTTTGCCATAATAGCCATTGCTCGTGAGCTTCCACGATTCACCGATGATGGCCTTACTCGGATCTTGATCGCCTTGACGACGGGCAGACGTCACGATGTCGGCATTCCCCGCAAAACAGGCGTTGGGTACGTACTGTAAGACTTGGTACACGCGCGTGACTTCCAGGCCGTGGCTGATGTACCACTGTAGTAGCGGAGTGCCCAGCAAAATTTTCTCTGCCCACATACTGCCAATCAACATCCGTCGAGGTCGAGGCAAACACTCATGTTGCTCAGCATAGGCACCCATGGTATCTCCAATGTCATCCCGACCCACCAGTGTGTTTTTAAAGATGGGTGGGCACTGGGCGAAGAGTGGCTTGAGAGTGTCGGGAACATGCAGCTCGCATTCCACAAAGCCGTAGAGGTCCCCGGAACGAATGGCGTCGAACATCTGTGGCAGAGTCAGGAGTCGCAGACGACTGAGAGGGTACTCGCGCGCTTTAAGGAAACGGCGTAAATGTGGGAGGGCCTGGCACATGGTGTGAAATTCACACTCCCACATTTCGATGAGGTGGTATCCCCTCTCTTTGATGTAATCGCCGTTCTCCTGGACTTCTTCCCGTAATTCTTCCGCCGATTTCCCACGTCGTTGGTTGAAGCGTCCAGCGCTGAAATGGCATTCGTGGCCGTGCCAATAGCAGCCGTAAAATTGAAATACGGTCGGTGTTCTACCCACAAGGGCAAACCCATCGACGGGGAGTCGGCGATCTCCTATCCGCTTCTCTGTGGCGTTGGTCTGATGGCGTATAGAAATTCCCCGTCGATAGGCTTCCCAGTCCAACCACTGGTCGGCGAGATGTTTGTAGGGGGTGCGTTGCGGTGTGAAATGTTGACCTTCCGCCAACCAGCGCGTATAATGACCGCTGGGCATGGGCTGGGCAAGAGACCACAGGTACAGGGGATTGGCATCGAATCCGATGATTTTAGCACAGGGTTTCCCACCTGGAAGAGTGGTGACGTCCTTCTCGTGGTAGCGGTGAAAAATAAGACTGGGCCCACCGACGATGTTCTGTTTTAGACAATCATACATGTCCTCGTCTTTTTGTTGTATCAGCGAGAAGTAAGTGGGACAATCTTGAAAGAGATGGCGAAGCGCCAGACCCGGTGAACTCAAGCACTCCTTGAATATGTCGACGTGCATCTCACGACGAAAGAGTTGAACCATTTTCTCGGCCGCTTCGAGGAAAGGAACCACATCTAAGTGATTATACCATATCAGGAAATCTCGCAAGGTCTGCATATGTTGGTCGTTCCATACCTGCTGTAGTTCCCGGTACGTGTCTTCCGAACATTCCACTTGCTTCAAATCGTCAAAGAAAGCTTCCCGGGGTGACAACTGTGTTTCCTCCCAGCGGTCGAGCGTCGATATATACGTGTAAGGGAACCTCTCTTTGGTTTGTGCACAGTCATACGCCTTCACCCACTGATCATAGCTATAATTTGGAGCTAAGTAGTTCCGTACATCCAGGAAATGGAGTGACGTGGTAGTGAGGGCCATATGATTATTGATCTTTTTGATGACGGACTTGATGGTATTAGCCTGGGCCAAGTAAGGGTAGAGAAATTCCTTCACCATGTTAAGATCGTATCGCCCCGAGTTGAAGCCGAGCACAGGTAACTGGCCTAGGTATTGTAGGAAGCGGGCTTTCAATTTCTCCGCATACGGTTTAGGTAAAGGTACATCCTGCGACTGAATGTGTTCCGGCTCCTGGGCCTCCGGCTCCGACTCCGACTCTGACTCTTCATCGTCGCTGAACGATACACCTGGTATAGGTATCCGGTCGTCCAGTTGGTCCAGTACGTCCTGGAACTTGGACACCAACAATTCCGTACTGGCCGCACTGACTTCCTCTAAGTAACCCATCATGCGGGTAATCAACTCATGGGAGTCCCCAGTGGACACGAAGCAGACAGGCGCAGCGTCATAGCCGGGTACGTTGGTGGAAATGCTCACACTGAGGGGAATATGGCGCTGCGTCCACTGCGTTTTCGCTGAGAACATGTCCATGGGTTCCAACAGGGCCTCGAAATCGTAACACGCCCGGTAGGGAAAATAACGGACCTCTTCCGGTATGACAAGACCCTCATCGGCCAGCTCCTGGAAAATAGTAGGCGTATTATGGTACACTCCACCAGGAAATTTGCGTTTCACAGCGTTGTCACAAATCTTCTCGTGCTGATGTAAGTTGAACGATTGTTCAAACACCCGATGGCATTGGGCACAACTGTAGGACTGGGCGTACAGGCTCATATTGTAGATGAGGGAAAAATGACTCACCCCGCCGTCGTGGAAGACATTGACTTTCATCGTAGAAGCATACCGTTCTGTTGAGCGATGAACCAATTCAGCCACAAATATGTCATCCTCACGTCGTAATCGGTATACAAAGATATTGATGTTGAACAGAGTTTCCACGACATCCAAATACTTAAAGGGGACTCCCCGGAACTGCCGCTCATCCAGGTCTTGCTCCTGTAAATACTGTCTCCAATAGCCATTGGCCACTTTGTCACAACCCTTGGGATCACACTCGTCCAAATGCACGGCCAAACACCGAAACAGACATTTGCGGTCTTTGTAGGGACCCTTTGCGCCTCCCGGTAACGCATACAGTCCTTTTCGACGAAGCAGCCAAGGTGGAAGAGTGGCAGGAGCACCGATAGGATGATCTCTCATTTTGGTGACGAAAAATGTGACCTTGGTGACCATTTCCACAAGCCATTTGGTGTTGGGCCGTTGCAGACGCGCCCATTCCAACGGGTCCAACGTAGTGAGTTGCTCGATGAGTGGCTCCAGAGAAATTGCATCCGTCACCGTGAAGGGTTGATCAAACACATAGGTATTATTGCTGGGATAAAAATATCGCAACTGGTCCGTCTCTTTGTGCCGTAAGATGTAGCCGAATGCAATATTCAACTTGAAAGCTGTCACCTGGTCTGTAAAAATGTTCTCGGCATAGGTAGAAAGATACGTGAGGTCCTGCAGTCGAAAGTTATACAAGTCCAATAGACGACGGTGACGGTGAAAACAATGGCGTATGGTGTTCCAGTGACGTCGATAAATCTCACTCACACGTTCGTCTTCGGGCAGGGCATCAGCCGGAGGCGCTCCTGGATCCCCTGGAAAATCTTCTCCACGTCTCATGCTGCGGTGAGGCAAGTCCCGGTGATTCCTCCTGTCGTCAGAGTGGTTCAGGCGGGCCAGGTAGACTGGTGAGGCAGGTTGGTCAAGCAGGCCAATGAATGCAGCAATCCCCTAAAAATTTCCACTTTTATACGTTTTTTCGTGACATTCGTGTCTTTTCGGTGACCTCCGTGACATCTTCGGGCACCTCCGTGTCTCTTCGGTGATCTCCGTGACATCTTCGGTGACCTCCGTGTCTCTTCGGGCACCTCCGTGACATCTTCGGTCACCTCCGTGACATCCTCGGTGCCCTCCGTGTCTCTTCGGGCACCTCCGTGACATCTTCGGTCACCTCCGTGACATCTTCGGTGCCCTCCGTGTCTCTTCGGGCACCTCCGTGACATCTTCGGTCACCTCCGTGACATCTTCGGGCACCTCCGTGTCTCAAAGACACGAAGGTGAACGACATTGTGGAAAAACCCCACAGACAGGTCAGTACATGTTCTATCATGTTCACAGGTCAACGGACGTACCCGAAGATGTCACGGACCTCACCGAAAAGACACGGACCTCACCGAAGAGACACGGACCTGACTGAAGAGACACGGAGGTGAACGACATTGTGGAAAAACCCCACAGACAGGTCAGTACATGTCCTATCATGTTCTGAAGATGGCGGACCTCACCGAAAAGACACGGACGTCACCGAAAAGACACGGAGGTGAACGACATTGTGGAAAAAACCCTCAGACAGGTCAGTACATAACCTATCATGTTCACAGGTCACGCCCCATTCACCCAGACCGGAAGTGACGTCATACGGGACTGGTGGCGCCCCCTGGCGGAAGCAGGGAACCAAGAGTTACCTCCCTGGAAAAGTTGACTTTAAATCCTGTCTACCTACTACTGAGGTCACGCACTGATCAGCTGTCGCGACTGACCAATCAGAATTGAGAACGAAGCCCGCCATAATCTAACTGTTCCTAGATGGACGGACAGTTACGTTGGATTTTGAATCGCCCGGCAAAGGTAAAAAATTGCACAAAGGTGATGGTACGATAAGGCGGGATTTTGGCCTATACGTGGTGCGGTTGAAATCGAAAAAATAAAATGTCCTAAAAACACTTATGTTTTAATGTAACGGCAAGAGAAAATATAAGTACACAATATGTGAAAGTTTTAGCGTGATTGCGTTATGATTATAGTTATCACATGAAACTGAAATCCACAGTTTGTGCTATTTCGTGAAAAAAAGGGTCTAAATCGAGTCCTTCAGACACGCATTTAGACGCGAAGGACCCCTTGGACCAGAACGCCATTTAACCTAGTGTTGTGTGGTAACATTATATTCCCACTGCTGGAAGATCTTTTTGGTCCAAGCGGTCCTTCATACTAAAAAATGAAAAGTTATGATTCATAACGTTTGAAGTTTTCGTAAGTAGATTAAAGTGACAAAATAGCATGTTACAGTTGTTCGTATGTCGTGGTGTAGTGGATACGCACATTGGATCACAAGCGCCTCGAATTTTTGTTTTACCGAGTTCGAATCCCAGGAGGGCAACATGTGTGACGTCGACAAGTTATTTCAATCTTTCTCATTTTTGTAAAAAGTAAAATTGCATTCAGTAGATCTGAAATAAGATTTTAGGCTATCGATATGAACCAATAATAAATATAATATATATTATAAAATAAATATTGTTTAGCGATGACACGATACCGTGTGGACATTACGGGCCAGTCAAACGTTGAAATCGAACGACCAGTCGCTACCTGTTTCAACGGCAATATATTCACCTAAATTGTGTATTTATTCTCCAATATGTGCATGTAAAATCGACTGCAACGTGGTAAAATAATAACGCCTTGGTACCGAACATATGTGAAGCTATCATGGTTCACCGTAACATTCAGTCCGTTGATTGACAGTTGCCGCCGACGACAAGTTGTACATTGCATTGTGATTGACAGATGGAGAGAAGAAATGTACATTCCTATGAGTCGGCTGGCTGTGGGCAAAAACCCCGCCTTACAATACCATCTCCTTTACTAATTTGACGACGGGAGTATATAAAGTGATACTTGTAGAATATGCTGATGTATTTTGTTTGGCGGTAAACCGTTTATTTCTCGATTCACCCGAAGTCCGTTTCACACCTTTATATGGGGATATATATAGGGACCCCATATTTCGACACTTCACCCTAATACCACCTCCCCCCCTCCCCCCAATCTCTTGTTTTGCGGGCCTGTGTCCTGGCGAATTTTTTTTTTTTTTTTTTTTTCCAGTTAAGCCCTGGACAAACCACTGGGCATTTATTACCGGATGGTATAGCCACGGTTTTACAAACAACCCCTACAGTTCCACGTGGCCATGGAATACGGGGCGAAGATATTATAGTGTTGATACTGTAATAAAACACTGCATATGATACAGCCTCTTCTGACCTGGCTCGGATCAGAGTTATTTCCCCCTGGTTTTGACGGTTGAGGGTCTCCCCTTCCGGCTGAGCCAGTCCAGTAATCAGGCGTTGGCAATTAAATTAATGTCAGGTTAAATGATGGAGGTGAAAGGGTAATTTAATCGTATAATATTGATCCCCACCTGTCGTTCAGTTGTCATTGAGGTACCGTATGTTGCATTATAGTATAGAAGAGGGATAACACATCATCAGATGTCAGGCCTATACGTGGAAGCATTGCCTTTAGATCGGTACCACCGTTAGAGAGGATCCATTATCGCCGAAGACTGGTTAAATTTGTCTCTATAAATTATTCTAATCAGTACAATCAACTCTCCTACTTCATCCAATGGGAATCATAGAAATATCATCCCAATATCGATAATAAATCACAGATTAAGACATGAGAGGAACAAACCATGCATAAATGTACAGGTTATCAACTTAGCAAGAGCAACCTATAGGCATTCTCAAATTCGGTGAAAATAGTAAAGTTGGAAACACGAGGATAGGGCCTAACTAAATGAGCGCTAATGTTTTTACCACAAAAATTCCAGGAAGTCCGTGAAGAGAAAAAGTGGAATATAATTGGGTAAATTTTCGGGTCAGGTCATCTAACTCGCGTGATCTCCGGCAAACAAACATATTATGGATAATTTGAGGATAACGATGGATACAATTAAGGTCTATAGTTCACAGATCTGATAAATGGGCCTCGGGCATAATTGGTCAAATCTATAACAAGGCGAAATAGCTCAAATATGGCGTGATCGGGGAGTATACTATGCACGGACGGAAGTGAGAGGTTAACACAGAAATTGTAGATTTACGAGGTATATTTACCCTATATTTTCGAAACAAGGAGATGGTATATCAGCTGAAGATCAAAGCGCTTTTTTTTCTTAGGCAGCACAACATATATGAAATAGAGGAAAGTCAGCACCGAACACAAATCATCGACACACGAAAAAACGTTCACAGAAGTGGGGCAAAAATGATCATACACAGTGGCCTGTTTGCAATTTATACACCGATTTGTGTACTTCTCGAAACCACTTATGCTGGAAGTGCGCATCGATGTGTACAATGTGTACGTGTGTATAAAAAATACAAATCATCGTGCATAATTTTGCGTCACAAGAGCTTTGAGGGTGTAGAACGGACATATAATATAAACGAAAATACAGATAAATTCCGGTCAAATATCCTTGTGAGCAACGTTTTTTTTCTCTCGATGTATCGACTAATTACTTCCAAAACAAGTGTATTTTCAGTAGCCGGCAGGTAAAATCAGCAATAAGTCAGTGTCATTTGTCACAAATTAAGACTGGTAATTAATCTAACAGCCATTGGCGCAGGTTTCTTTTGTAAAACAACATTTAAGCATGTCAATAAGAATCGGAACAACATTGGCGAGAATGGTTCACCTTGCCCGAGGCCTTTTGCCGCGTGTGCGACAAATCATCACGATGTATGACCGGAAGGGGTCACAACAAACCCGTCTATATTTTATCTTCCACACGTCAGAGAACTATCCTCCGGACAAATATAGACCAGATTTAATAGATCTTAATGAACTCCGGAACAGACCGCTGCTAAGTCAATCGAGCGCGTGCCGTTTCTTGCATTTTAAACCAGTACTTCGCGGAATTTCTTAACATCAATCATAGTAAGAGGAAGTGCATACCGGTTGGCCGAAATAATAGCTACGGTAATAGATATCACATGATGTCCATTCATCTTTGTTAAAACACATTTTGAAATGCAACTTAATACGTACCGTGGTTCGTGTAACTACAATTCAGCTTCCCATCTTGCAAAATTGAAAGTGAAACGATGGAAAGCTCTACATCGCTCCAGTATTCGAACGTCCATCTCGCAAACTTGGAAGTAGAAAGATGGAAAGCTCTACATCGCTCCGGTATTCGAGCGTCCTACATCGCTCCCGTATTCGAGCGTCCATCTCGCAAAATTGAAAGTAGAAAGATGGAAAACTCTACATCGCTCCCGTATTCGAGCTTTCCATCTGGCAAAATGGAAGTAGAAAGATAGAAAGATATGAATCACTCCCATATACCAATATTCGAACTGTCCATCTCGCAAAATTGAAAGCTCTATATAATTGCTCCTGTATTCAAGCTTTCCAAAATGAATTAATTACATATAAGAACACCGGAGCCGTACTTCGTTAAACTTTGTCGCGGTTCTATTTTGGGTCTGGTACAGTACAATGGGAGATGGGTAATTTCAATGAGACCTGTACATCTCGCAGATTTGGTGAAAAGGGGCTAATCAACAAAGTATCGCTCTCGTATTCCAGTGTGTCATAAATTCATCTCGAAAAGCTCGAATACGGGAGCGATGTAGAGCTTTCCATACTTTCGATTTTTCCGATAAGGAAAGCTGGCAGACGGGAGAGATGCAGAGCTTTTCGTCATCCTGCTTTCAAGTTTTGCGAGATGGAAAGCTGAATTGTCAAGTGTTATACACGGACCGTACCGGGACAGTATTATCGAAGAGACACGCGATCGGTTGAAAGGAGAATTCAATAGATTTTAAAACCTTTTAAAAATAAAAATTAGCTTAATAGGGAATATGTAACTATGACATGACCAAATGCATATTGGGAAGTTGGTAATATCTCACCACAACGCGAATGTGTGTCACTGAAGAAACCCTCAATCTTAGTGCGAAAGCGAACACGTCACCCACAAATGTGGCTGGACCAGAGTGCTGGAGTCCGTGTGGGCGATTGTAAGCAATGTCGAGACCAGGGGAATTTTTCAACGTGGATACAAGCGGGTCAGGCCTACTTTGCCAACGGTTTTAGTGTGGTCTTAAATAGAGTATAGCCAGGGAATGGAAGGTACAGATGATCGGATTGTTCATAAGGATTAAGAGAAAGTTGGTTTGCAGACTGCTGTTACCTCTGGGCAAGAGTACAATCATCTTTTGTTAAGACGACCCCTAGCTCATACTATTCAGCTTGTATCACTGACAAGGAGAGTAGGGACGTCAGTGATACAAGCTGAATAGTATGAGCGTAGACGACCCCATGTTACTGCTCTGGCCCTGGCCAAGTGCAGTACTGCAGCTCGTTTGCAGGCTTTTCTCGTTCTCATGGCGTCAGATTTTCTAACTGGGAGGAAAGAGTACCCAGTTCTCTTGAGTTTGTCAGTCAGATATTGAGATTCATTTGTAGATAGAGACCCAGATATTAAGATTCATTTGCGTGTAGATAGAGACCAAGATATTGAGAATCATTTGCGTGTAGATAGAGACCCAGATATTGAGATTCATTTGCGTGTAGATAGAGACCCAGATATTGAGATTCAATTGCGTGTAGATGGAGACCCAGATATTGAGATTCAATTGCGTGTAGATGGAGACCCAGATATTGAGATTCATTTGCGTGTAGATAGAGACCCAGATATTGAGATTCAATTGCGTGTAGATAGAGACCCAGATATTGAGATTCAATTGCGTGTAGATAGAGACCCAGATATTGAGATTCAATTGCGTGTAGATAGAGACCCAGATATTGAGATTCAATTGCGTGTAGATAGAGACCCAGATATTGAGATTCAATTGCGTGTAGATAGAGACCCACATATTGAGATTCCATTGCGTGTAGATAGAGACCCAGATATTGAGATTCAATTGCGTGTAGATAGAGACCCAGATATTGAGATTCATTTGCGTGTAGATAGAGACCCAGATATTAAGATTCATTTGCGTGTAGATAGAGACCCAGATATTGAGATTCATTTGCGTGTAGATAGAGACCCAGATATTAAGATTCATTTGCGTGTAGATAGAGACCCAGATATTAAGATTCATTTGCGTGTAGATAGAGACCCAGATATTGAGATTCAATTGCGTGTAGATAGAGACCCAGATATTGAGATTCATTTGCGTGTAGATAGAGACCCAGATATTAAGATTCATTTGCGTGTAGATAGAGACCCAGATATTAAGATTCATTTGCGTGTAGATAGAGACCCAGATATTAAGATTCATTTGCGTGTAGATGGAGACCCAGATATTGAGATTCATTTGCGTGTAGATAGAGACCCAGATATTAAGATTCATTTGCGTGTAGATAGAGACCCGGATATTAAGATTCATTTGCGTGTAGACAGAGACCCAGATATTGAGATTCAATTGGTGGTAGATGGAGACCAGATATTGAGATTCATTTGCGTGTAGATGAAAGACCCAGATATTGAGATCTCATTTGCGTGTAGATGGAGACCCAGATATTAAGATTCATTTGCGTAGATGGAGACCCAGATATTGAGATTCATTTGCGTGTAGATGGAGACCCAGATATTGAGATTCATTTGCGTGTAGATAGAGACCCAGATATTGAGAATCATTTGCGTGTAGATGGAGACCCAGATATTGAGATTCATTTGCGTGTAGATAGAGACCCAGATATTGAGATTCATTTGCGTGTAGATAGAGACCCAGATATTGAGATTCATTTGCGTGTAGATAGAGACCCAGATATTGAGATTCATTTGCGTGTAGATAGAGACCCAGATATTAAGATTCATTTGCGTGTAGATAGAGACCCAGATATTGAGATTCATTTGCGTGTAGATAGAGACCCAGATATTAAGATTCATTTGCGTGTAGATAGAGACCCAGATATTAAGATTCATTTGCGTGTAGACAGAGACCCAGATATTGAGATTCATTTGCGTGTAGATAGAGACCCAGATATTGAGATTCAATTGCGTGTAGATGGAGACCCAGATATTGAGAATCATTTGCGTGTAGATGGAGACCCAGATATTGAGAATCATTTGCGTGTAGATAGAGACCCAGATATTGAGATTCATTTGCGTGTAGATAGAGACCCAGATATTGAGATTCAATTGCGTGTAGATGGAGACCCAGATATTGAGAATCATTTGCGTGTAGATGGAGACCCAGATATTGAGAATCATTTGCGTGTAGATAGAGACCCAGATATTGAGATTCAATTGCGTGTAGATGGAGACCCAGATATTGCGATTCATTTGCGTGTAGATGGAGACCCAGATATTGAGATTCATTTGCGTGTAGATAGAGACCCAGATATTGAGATTCAATTGCGTGTAGATGGAGACCCAGATATTGAGATTCATTTGCGTGTAGATGGAGACCCAGATATTGAGAATCATTTGCGTGTAGATAGAGACCCAGATATTGAGATTCATTTGCGTGTAGATAGAGACCAAGATATTGAGATTCAATTGCGTGTAGATGGAGACCCAGATATTGAGATTCATTTGCGTGTAGATGGAGACCCAGATATTGAGATTCATTTGCGTGTAGATAGAGACCCAGATATTGAGAATCATTTGCGTGTAGATGGAGACCCAGATATTGAGATTCATTTGCGTGTAGATAGAGACCCAGATATTGAGATTCATTTGCGTGTAGATGGAGACCCAGATATTGAGATTCATTTGCGTGTAGATAGAGACCCAGATATTGAGATTCAATTGCGTGTAGATGGAGACCCAGATATTGAGATTCATTTGCGTGTAGATGGAGACCCAGATATTGAGATTCATTTGCGTGTAGATAGAGACCCAGATATTGAGATTCAATTGCGTGTAGATGGAGACCCAGATATTGAGATTCATTTGCGTGTAGATGGAGACCCAGATATTGAGATTCATTTGCGTGTAGATAGAGACCCAGATATTGAGATTCAATTGCGTGTAGATGGAGACCCAGATATTGAGATTCAATTGCGTGTAGATAGAGACCCAGATATTGAGATTCATTTGCGTGTAGATGGAGACCCAGATATTGAGATTCATTTGCGTGTAGATAGAGACCCAGATATTGAGATTCAATTGCGTGTAGATAGAGACCCAGATATTGAGATTCAATTGCGTGTAGATAGAGACCCAGATATTGAGATTCATTTGCGTGTAGATAGAGACCCAGATATTGAGATTCATTTGCGTGTAGATAGAGACCCAGATATTGAGATTCATTTGCGTGTAGATAGAGACCCAGATATTAAGATTCATTTGCGTGTAGATAGAGACCCAGATATTAAGATTCATTTGCGTGTAGATAGAGACCCGGATATTAAGATTCATTTGCGTGTAGATAGAGACCCAGATATTAAGATTCATTTGCGTGTAGACAGAGACCCAGATATTGAGATTCATTTGCGTGTAGATAGAGACCCAGATATTGAGATTCAATTGCGTGTAGATGGAGACCCAGATATTGAGAATCATTTGCGTGTAGATAGAGAATCTAGAGTTTAAGAGATTCAATTAGATGGGAGACCCAGATATTGAGATTCATTTGCGTGTAGATGGAGACCCAGATATTGAGATTCATTTGCGTGTAGATAGAGACCCAGATATTGAGATTCAATTGCGTGTAGATGGAGACCCAGATATTGAGATTCAATTGCGTGTAGATGGAGACCCAGATATTGAGATTCATTTGCGTGTAGATGGAGACCCAGATATTGAGATTCATTTGCGTGTAGATAGAGACCCAGATATTGAGAATCATTTGCGTGTAGATGGAGACCCAGATATTGAGATTCATTTGCGTGTAGATAGAGACCCAGATATTGAGATTCATTTGCGTGTAGATGGAGACCCAGATATTGAGATTCATTTGCGTGTAGATAGAGACCCAGATATTGAGATTCAATTGCGTGTAGATGGAGACCCAGATATTGAGATTCATTTGCGTGTAGATGGAGACCCAGATATTGAGATTCATTTGAGTGTAGATAGAGACCCAGATATTGAGATTCAATTGCGTGTAGATGGAGACCCAGATATTGAGATTCAATTGCGTGTAGATGGAGACCCAGATATTGAGATTCAATTGCGTGTAGATAGAGACCCAGATATTGAGATTCAATTGCGTGTAGATGGAGACCCAGATATTGAGATTCATTTGCGTGTAGATGGAGACCCAGATATTGAGATTCAATTGCGTGTAGATAGAGACCCAGATATTGAGATTCAATTGCGTGTAGATAGAGACCCAGATATTGAGATTCATTTGCGTGTAGATAGAGACCCAGATATTGAGATTCATTTGCGTGTAGATAGAGACCCAGATATTGAGATTCAATTGCGTGTAGATAGAGACCCAGATATTGAGATTCAATTGCGTGTAGATAGAGACCCAGATATTGAGATTCATTTGCGTGTAGATAGAGACCCAGATATTGAGATTCAATTGCGTGTAGATAGAGACCCAGATATTGAGATTCAATTGCGTGTAGATAGAGACCCAGATATTGAGATTCAATTGCGTGTAGATAGAGACCCAGATATTGAGATTCAATTGCGTGTAGATGGAGACCCAGATATTGAGATTCATTTGCGTGTAGATAGAGACCCAGATATTGAGATTCAATTGCGTGTAGATGGAGACCCAGATATTGAGATTCATTTGAAACTAAATTTAAAATGAAATCAGCATTGGATTTTGTTGTTTTTAGCCCACCATCACCTGGTGGTGGGCTGTTCAAATCACTTTTCGTCCATGGTCCGTCGTCCGTCCGTAAACAATTCTTGTTATCGCGATTTCTCAGGAACTCTTTTTTAAATTTGGTACACAGGTTCCCCTTGGGGTCTAGTTCTGCAAGATACCTTTCCTGATCCGATTCGAAAATCCAATATGGCCACCAGGAAGCCATCTTGGATTTCCCCAAGAAACCTTGTTATCGCGATTTCTCAGGAACTACTGCATGGATCTTTCTCAAATTTGGTATACAGGTTCCCCTTGGGGTCTAGTTGTGCAAGATACCTTTTCTGGTCCGATTCGAAAATCCAACATGGCCACCAGGCAGCCATCTTGGATTTCCCCTTGAAACCTTGTTATCGCGATTTCTCAGGAACTACTGCATGGATCTTTCTCAAATTTGGTACACAGGTTCCCCTTGGGGTCTAGTTGTGCAAGATACCTTTTCTGGTCCGATTCGAAAACCAATATGGCCACCAGGCAGCCATCTTGGATGAAACTTTATCATCATTTCTCAATAAGTACTGCATGGATCTTTCTCAAATTTGGTACACAGGTTCCCCTTGGGGTCTAGTTGTGCAAGATACCTTTTCTGGTCCGATTCGAAAATCCAATATGGCCACCAGGTGGCCATCTTTAATTTCCCCTTGAAACATTGTTATCGTGAATTCTTAGGAAATATTTCATGGATCTTTCTGAAATTTGGTACACAGGTCCCACATGGGGCCTAGTTGTGCAAGATACTTTTTTTGATCCGATTCGAAAATCCAAGTTACGCTTCAAATTAATACGGTATTCCCGAGCTATGACGTTGCATCACAAGAGTCGGCGGATCAAACGGTGGGGCATATTTTATATATTGACTGTAGAGAATATCCATATCTTCACCTTCCATATCAAGGAGTTCAAATAATTCTGAATTAAAATGTATTTCTTCAAATTTTAAATCAGTTTTCTTTAGTCCATGCAGTTGCAAGTGAACTGCTCCACCCTTTCGTCTGCCGGCGGGTCAGCTACATGAAGGGACATCACTCTTGTGACACAATGTCACAACTCGACAACTGACGACTACTGCATGTTTCGATCCAAGGGAGATAATCAGGATTCAGACACTATCGAAGTTTCCACATTTACTGCGCGGACCAGATCCCTTCAGTATTAAGTATCGTACCATCTTACTAGTTTCGAGCATGGTATCTTAAAAAAGAGATATCTCAAACTAGCCCAGTAAACAGAACAGAATTAGCATTCGTTCCTAATTATAAAATCTTAAGTATGCCAAAGTGTCAAAGAGATTTGTCTTTGCTTCCAGTACCCAATGATGACACGTGCAAAAAAATAAATCAAACAAAGCAAGGAAGCAACACGGCACTGTAGCTCATCTGGCTGTAACTGGAGAAAGTAGCTGTGAGAAATTTTTACCAGAGAACTGCAATAGGTGAGTTTCTAACTTGTGTTGTCCCCCCTGAACACTAAATGATCCATGCAGTAATTTCCTGAGATTTCATGATAACAAAGTTTCATGGGAAATTCAAGATGCGGCCATATTGGATTTTCAAAATGGACTAAAAAAGGTATCTTGCACAACTGGACCACAAGGGGAACCTGTGACTAAGAATTCACGATAACAAAATTTCATGGGAAAATTCAGGATGGCCGCCTGGTGGCCATATTGGATTTTCGAATCGGACCAGAAAAGCTATCTTGCACAACTTGACTCCAAGAGGAACCTGTGTATCAAATTTGAGAAAGATCAATGCAGTAGTTCCTGAGAAATCGCGATAAAGTTTCATGGGGAAATCCAAGATGGCCACCTGGTGGCCATATTGGATTTTCAAATCAAATAACAAAAGGTATCTTGCACAACTAGACCCCAAGGGAAACCTGTGTACCAAATTTGAGAAAGATACATGCAGTACTTCCTGAGAAATCACGATAACGAATTTTCATAGGGAAATCGAAGATGGCCGCCTGGTGGTCATATTGGGTTTTCAAATCAGAGCAGAAAAGGTATATTGCACAACTAGACCCCAAGAGGAACCTGTGTACGAAATTTGAGAAAGATCCATGGAGTAGTTCATGAGAAATCGCAATAACAATGTTTCATGGGGAAATCCAAGATGGCCGCCTGGTGGCCATATAGGATTTTTGAATCAGGCCACAAAAGGTATCTTGCACAACTAGACCCAAAGGGGAACCTGTGTACCAAATTTGAGAAAGATCCATGCAGTAGTTCCTGGGAAATCGCGATAACAATGTTTCAGCTGGAAATCCAAGAAGGCCTCCTGGTGGCCATATTGGATTTTTAAATCAAATAATAAAATATATCTTGCACAACTAGACCCCAAGGGGAACCTGTGTACCAAATTTGAGAAAGATCCATGCAGTAATTCCTGAGAAATCATGATAACGAAGTTTCATAGGGAAATCCAAGATGGCCGCCTGGTGGCCATATTGGATGTTCGAATCAGAGCAGAAAAGGTATCTTGCACAACTAGACCCCAAGGGGAACCTGTGTACCAAATTTGAGAAAGATCCATGCAGTAGTTTCTGAGAAATCGCAATAACAATGTTTCATGTGGAAATCCAAGATGGCCGCCAGGTGGCCATATTGGATTTTTGAATCGGATCACAAAAGGTATCTTGCACAACTAGACCCCAAAGGGAACCTGTATACCAAATTTGAGAAAGATCCATGGAGTAGTTCCTGAGAAATCACGATAACAAAGTTTCATAGGGAAATCTAAGATGGCCGCCTGGTGGCCATATTGGATATTCAAATTGGACTAACGTACACATGTTGTACAACAAGAACCAAAGGGGAACTGGTGTACCAATTTTGAGAAAGATCCATGCCATGGCAGCCATATTTAAAATCGCATCGATACTGCATGAACAAACTCTGGTGTACTCATTGGGGGAAACATGCATGCCAAGTTTCAGCTTAATCGGCCCAGCGGTTTCAGAGAAGAAGATGTTTACGGACGACGGATGACGGACGACAGACAATCAGGCCATGACATAAGCCCATCGGGCCTTCGTCCCAGATGAGCTAAAAATTAAGCTTGGCCTTATATCTGGAATCATTAAGTACCTTCTGGTCATCAACTGTGCCAATTTTGGTGCTTTTACCACAAAACCCACAATTATTTCACAGATCTGCCTCACTATTAGGTCAAATTCAGTGTAGGCCTACATGTGCTCAGTGATGAATAGGCGCTACACAACGATAAGTCTTGTACTTGTACTATGAACTGCAGAATACAACATTGTATGATATTTGATCAGATTCTCTTAATTATGGGTTGATTTATTTTTAGAGAGTTTTGACTGAGACCACAGGATTTTCAGTTAATGTCCATAGAAACACAAATATCCACATATATTTTAGGGCATCATGACCTTGACCTTCCAACACAAAACCAGGAGGCTTCTTTGGATCCATATACATGTACACTTAACTAACTTGCTACACTATGTGTAGTCTGATCAAATACAACTCGAAAGAGGCATTAACATCCTTCCATAGTCAGTTCTTGGATATCACATGACCCAAATCAATAGGCTTCTTTCAGGTCCACGTGGAAACAGGTTGTGAGTTTTTCAAAGACATCAAGCGAATGACATCAGGCCTTAGGGATGGACATGCAGACAGATGGACAATGTGAAATGCAAAAACATGATCATTTGAACTCTCGACTCGCAGTATAATTGGAGGTAATGCCCTAACCATACTATCTGATAGCAGTGGCAGATGCATGGACGTCAGACTTCCTCTCTGATTTTCTGTTCATTAATCAGATCACTTTGCTGGCTCTTTAGCCCAGAAAATATTTTTAATCGATGCATGATAACAGATCTATGTAATTATGGGATCAATTTATTTTACCATTCCAAGAAAGGAATATGCTTACATTTTTTTTTAAGTTTGGCAACAAGTTTGGGTCGAAACTGTTTATCATTGATTAAAAATATTTACTAGGCTGAAGAGATAGGAAAGTGAACAGATTAATGAAGCACAAATCAGACAGGGAGCCACTCGTCAATGCACCTGCAGCTGCTGTTGAAGCAGATAGTATTGTCAAAGGATTAAATTGTATCACAGTGCAAGTCCGGAATTACAATAGTCAACTGGGTATAAAAATAAAGCACTGCATGGCTTGTAAAGAAGCATGAACCATGCTATAGAGTAATGGAAGGACATTACATGTAGACAGTGTTAAACTTACCTATATCGCATTGACAGCACAAGCTTGTATCTTGATATCAATAGTATTCTTCTTTGCTCTCTTGTTAAAGTTTACATGTACCTTGGACTAGTTATGGTAACACACAAAAAATACTCCCTTAATTAGGAGTTACGTTAGTAAAGCCGAAAACAATTTCTTAAATTCTGCATAAAATACCCAAGTTTTATATTGTTCATATACATTTTAGCAAGGATGTTTTTATACAACTAAAGCAGGACACCTTGAATCAAAATAATAGAATGATGTAATATCATGGCAGATGTGTGGACTTCGAATACCGGTACAATAAATCTATTTTGGTTCCAGGTGCCATTTTTTAGAGTTATTAAAAACTCCACGAAAAAATGGATAAGAAAAAGTTAAAGACAGACAAAACCCAAATTTTGAACATCAGTCGACATTGTTTGCATCACTTTTGACAAGAAGCATTAAAAACAAAAAACTTAATTGGGAATTTTGTCTGTAGGAAACTCACCTTTTTGTGCAGAAATAATTTTTTGTTTTTTGCTACGTAATAAGGGAGATCCTTGTACAACACCTCATGGTTTCTTCGAAGATTTAGTAACACAACAGAAGTAGGACGGTCTATTTGCTTCTGTCCACAGCAGCATCCCCAGCTCCGACTGATTATATCACACCTGCCACTCCCTCAAAATTGAAGCAAAAACCTTATATCTAACAGCTGAACAGATTTTGAAGGTGTGGCTATGTTGGGCTCTATGTTGGGGGAGCATGCTGAGGAGGAATCCAATAAACAGGTGTCAGAATTCTAGTTTCATTTGGTAGCATATAAACAATTTCGTAATCATCTGATGGCAATTGCAGTGACAATGGACTTTGAATAGATTTCATTGCAGCGACAGTAGACCTTCAAGCGATTTCATTGCAGCAACAGTATACCTTCAACACATTGCAGGAACAGTAGATCAACATATTTCATTCCAGGACAGTATACCGTCAACAGGTTTCATTGCAGGGACAGTAGATCTTCAAAGGATTTCATTGCAGGGACAGTATACCTTCAACAGATTTCATTGCATGGACAGTATACTTTCAACAGATTTCATTGCAGGAACAGTAGACCTTCAACAGATTTCATTGCAGGAACAGTAGACCTTCAACAGATTTCATTGCAGGGACAGTATACCTTCGAGATTTCATTACAGGAACAGTAGAAACAACAGATTTCATTGCAAGGACAGTATACCTTTAACAGATTTCATTGCAGGGACAGTAGATCTTCAATAGATTTCATTGCAGGAACAGTAGACCTTCAACAGATTTCATTGCAGGACAGTAGATCATCAATAGATTTCATTGCAGGGACAGTATACCTTCAACAGATTTCATTGCAGGGACAGTATACCTTCAACAAATTTCATTGCAGGGACGTAGAATTCAATAGATTTCATTGCAGGACAGTAGACGTTCTAAAGATTTCTTCACAAGGACAGTACACCTTCAATAGATTTTATTGCAGGGACAGTAGACCTCCAATACATGTAGATTTCATTGCAGGGACAGTAGAATTCAATAGATTTCATTGCAGAGACAGTAGAATTCAATAGATTTCCTTGCAAGACAGTGTTCTTCAACAGATTTCATTGCAGGGACAGTAGAATTCTATAGATTTCATTGCAGAGACAGCAGATCTTCAGCATATTTCATCTTTGCCATGTGGTTTTGGCATTGTCTGGACAAGGTTCAACCCCCAAACTGAACTGATGAAATAACATTTTTTGGGGCTCCAGTATGAATTTTGACCTCAAAATCAAAAGAATCGCTGATGCGACATCCTGACAATACATGTATAAAAGTTGACAAGAAACAATGTGTGTTTATATACCTTTATTTTCCCCCAGAATATTTTCATATCAGTATATTACAGGAATTCTCAAATTAAGGCCTTAAATCGTGAGGAACATCATCCCTGGTACACGAGTATGTACCAGCAATCTGTCAATCTAACCCTCTCATTCATAATGTAACACTGACCAGGCTCTCATACTTGTACAATGTTCTCTTCTTCCATTCTCTCACATTCATACATTCCAACATTCAAGATTTTGAAATAATCTTTGCCATTGCAAAACTGTTAAGCTTAAAAATGTAATCAGCCTCAAAATCTCGACTGCCATGAAGTTTTGTGAAACAGTAACATATATCACAACTGGTACCGTACAGAAAGAAGTATATTCGACCACATCAATCTCAAATTGTGTCTAGATCGGGAGAAAATACTCAAAGATAAATGGCATGGCATGCCATTTATTTTTCTTTTACAGCCACGGCGGAGCACACTTTGTGGCTTGGTTGTCAACATTGTTTGTTGGATGACATCACAATGTTGAGTTTTGTATAACTGACACTCGTGGTCACTATTCCAGACGTAGTGGTTGTACAAGCTATGCCGAGCCTGAAGTTCGTCGAAGCGGATAGAATTTTTCAAATTTCTCTGAATGATTCACGATTCATGCTTGAACTGTTTATATTGACATCGCTGTTGTCAATATGAAAACAAGGATGCCCTAGCAAGATTCGATGCTGAAAACATCATAATTGGACGATGATTACATTTTTAACTTTGAGAAGACATGTTTGATGCCCCAGATGACCAGAATTGGCATGATCTATGCAGCCTAACACATATGATCCCTCTGGTAAAGGAAGGATATTGCAAGGTAACAGTAAATCGTCTGGTCAAGGGAACACAAAGTATGTTTATGCTGTCTGTGCCAGCCATAGTAAACAGATAGGGGTGAATGAAAGGAACATTGCTAAGCACCCAGATAAGATCATGATCTGGAAATTAGTTTCACAAGGATTTTCAAGCTAATCTCACAACATCTGATGTTCTAAAAATTTCGTTTACAATAATAACACGGCTCTCATTGGATGTTGTCCTTCCAACGATACCAATTTCTTTACGTTCACAACTGGACAAGTAAAACCTGGTCGGATAATGTATACACAATTGTAATTACAGCTCAAACAGTGGAACGGCAAGATTACTAGATAATTTCAATCAAATTTCATGTTTCTGTATCATAGATTTCTTTTAAACCATTGAGAGAAAACAAAGTATACTGTTTTGCCATATACATATATACAAAGAACACACTTCAGAGAAGATGCTTTAACTGATGGAAATTCTACAATATTAAGTTTCAATATGGCTCAAGATGAAGATGTTAGAATTGTCTTCAGTACCAGTAATCAATGAGGGTGGTTTTGGGTGTGTCTAACCATAGTTCGCTGAAATGAAATGGCAATTTAACAAGACATTGTTAAAAAGACTGCCATTTCACATTTATCAAAAAAATATTTTGTTGTAAATTAACAA
This sequence comes from Hanleya hanleyi, assembly GCA_036873755.1. Lineage (NCBI taxonomy): Eukaryota > Metazoa > Mollusca > Polyplacophora > Lepidopleurida > Hanleyidae > Hanleya > Hanleya hanleyi. Next base: position 7,465 of record JAVTVY010012176.1, on the reverse strand, counting down.
TAGGGCTTCAAAAAAATAAAAAAAAATAAAATAAAATAAAATGCCAGACCCAATCCAGTGCCAAAAAACTTACATGGAAATGCAGCATGTTTTCACAGAGCTCCTGGCCAACAACAATATTTAGGAGACATATAGATGGAGGACCAGGTCTTTATGGGGCTAGAAATCTATTGATGCTCCTTACGCCTCTCATTTTCTTTTCATGAAGAAAACCTTGATCACAGGTCACAGTTAAAAAATACACATTTCACAAATCTCATTAAAAAATTGGGATCAATCACTTCTTACAAGACTGTTTCACATAGAAATAATATTTTTCTCATTTCACGCGCAAAAAATAAAGCAAATCATGATTCACAGAAATACACTATACCACCCTCATCAATCCATGCTTCAATTCAATATCAGTCACATGTTCGAAGTCTTGTGACATGATGACCACTGGAAACAGGCATAAAAAATATATTCTGTACAATAGCACTGTGACTAGTGTAAGGCTGTGGACACCATGGGGAGATCTAGCACAAGGCCGGACAACATATTTACACACACACCATTCTAGTGTACATCATCATAATCAGCCAATTCAACAGCTTTCTTTACAAGTGTTCAATATTGGTCAAAATACAGTTATTCAGATTCTATATTCCAAAAATATGTTCTCATATTGAGTGGCGATAGAATTTATTTTGTTTAATTTAAGCAACTTTGATTTTCAATTGGTCAGAGATTTTACTATCTACAGGGGTAAAAGCGTTCGGTGTCCGGTTTTTCACGTATATTATCGTTCTATTAGCGTTTCAATAGCGTTCTGAACGCGTTTTGTATTCGTTTCGTTTGCTTCTCAAAGAACGCGTTTATACCTCGCAAACGCGTTTGATCATCGGTATGTTCATTTATCTTTCGTTTCGTTTCGCTCAAAACGCGTTTCACGAACGCATTTATGAACGCGTTTGAAACGCGTTTTGGAAACGCGTTTCGATTTGGAAACGCGTTTCGGAACGCGCTTTATTGTTGTTGTTGTTAAATAAGCATCACCGTCCACACCACGATTGCTTCGTCGATATTTGTGCAATGGTTCGGCGACTGAGTGTTGATCAAAAGCCACATGGAGTCAAAGTCAGGCGAAACGCTTTTTCGGTTCGGTATCACACGCCTGACTAATCATTTCGCTTGGTACGGGAAGACAAATATTGTTTCGCTTGGTGAACGAAAAGATTTAAGCTTGCATTTAAAACGCGTTTTGAAAACGCGTTTCAAAATGCGTTTTGGAACGCGTTTTATTGTTGTTGTTGTTAAATAAGCATTACCGTCCACACCACGGTTGCTTCGTCGGGCGAGAATACTATTTGGTCTGTTTTTTTTCTTTGTACAACGGTTGATCAAAAGCTGCATGGAGTCAAGGTCAGGCGAAACGCTTTTTCGGCTCGGTATCACATGCCTGACTAATCATTTCGCTTGGTACGGGAAGACATATATTGTTTCGCTTGGTGAACGAAAAGATTTAAGCTTAGAGCAATATATAAACGAAACGAATTGCCGGACACAGAACGTTTTTACCCATGTATATTAAAGGCTATGCCACATATATTTATAGCACAGGGATTATAATAGCGGCTGGGGAAAGGCCCGACACGTGGGCTTCCTGGCCTGGTTTGCAAAATAAAAACACAAGTTTGCACGAGTCGAACAAAAAGAGAAATGCGTTCGAAACGCGTTTATAAAACGCGTTCACAAACGCGTTTATAAACGCGTTTCGATCAGAGCAAACGCGTTTGACGAGGGAAACGCGTTTTGATAAAATAAAAATTAAGCGATATTGAAAGCGTTTCGTTTCCTATAATCGTTTGGTAAGCGTTTGAAACGCGTTTACATTTCGTTCCGTTCGCGTTTCGTTAGGTCAAACTAAACGAAAATAACCGGACACCGAACGCTTTTACCCCTGTAAGCCCCTTTCCCCATGCAACATCATACACATTTTTTTTTACATTATCTGATGTACATGTATAAGTAAATATTAACAGGTCATGATTTTTTTTTACATTATTTAATTTATGTGTAAACATTAACATGTCATTATTAATTAATTAATTCAAATGACTTGCAATGCTTCACATTTCAATCATCAATACAAATTAGATTTCATTTGGTATATCACTCGTGATCCAATTGCTGATATAGTGTTCACCCATAAAACATCACATATCAGATGAATCAGAATTCAAGGTGTTTCACTCCTCCACTCCATCCCACCCCACCTCCACCATGCTTCTTCAATTTACCACCATTCCATATTCCTATCGACATAGCAGATTGGATCAACTTTAACATAGTCTCTGAACCCCTAAAATGAACTGAACCCTTCAGTTACAATTTTTATTAATTTTACAGAGACTTTCTTCAATGATAGGAAGAGTCAATCCCACGAACTAGCACTGTTGTTAAAACTTCACGATAAAACCAAAGCTCTTGTGCAAATTATTCCCCGAGGAACTTTCTGATTCTGGCTCTTTTTCAGTCCTCAGAACAAACAAAGTTGTGTGTATCAACAACTTCAGTCTGCCAACAGAATGGGAAGTACAGTGTACAAGTACCAGACTCTGTTATCAATGCCTGACAGTTGACATCCATATTTCAAAGGACCAGCCAGAAATATACAGAACATTGTTGATCACAAGTTTTCATGTCGAATTTCATATTCGGGCACATTCAACGGGGTTTCGCACTTGGAACCAATCCGGATTGTCAATCAGACAGAATGTTTAAATAATCTGGAAGAGTTTCTTCAGCTCTACTATGAGTTGCCAGTCAGGTTTGGTCATGTCATCTCTGAAGTAATCCTTCACCACATCTATGGACTGTCTGGTAATCTGCAAGAAAAAAACAATAGTAATGCAAGTAATGTTGCTAAATGTCAAGTTGTCAGGCAAAATTTTGAGGTTTAATATACCTAGAGCTTCAATGCGATTCGGCAGTACTGCACCGCGACCTATTTCCCTATGCGTTGCCAAGCTCTGCATCGCATATGGGTACCCAAGCTAAAAGTCTTAAGTCAGGTCATGTATCCTTGAGAAGCAGACAATTTCATTGGTTTATTTTCAAAATAAAAATAGCCATAGTACAGAATTTCCAACCAATTGTTAAGTTTCTCACAAGATTAATTAGGTTGAAAGTATCTTATTATGATGCAAAATTTTGAAATGATGCAAAATTTGAATTTGGTAACTAATAAGAGCAAACGGTGTCTTTGAGGCTGACAAACGGAATAAGTCCTACTTCTACAGAATTTAAATAAATAGTTACAAACAAATTCTTTATTCAAATTTAAGTTACATTTCATTAGATCAAGCAATTGTGAAGAGAAGATTTAGTTCCCTATTTCAATACATGTGCCTGGAAATAGATCAAAATAATGGAGTTCAAGCTATGTCCAACTCGACCAATTATTTTTTTTATCCAAAAGAGCGACTGTCTGATCATCTAGAAGATGGGAAACTCGCACTAATCATGAAGAGCGGGCATTGGCTTCCCACCATGTACATGTAAACATTCCAGTATTAGATCTCACAGATGAATTGGAGAACACTTAAGGTATACCCGAACTAATATACCATAGGTCGCCATGTGAAAAGGTTACACAAATAGGTATTATGACGAGTTTGTTGGGGATTGGTCAATAAGTGGAGGCCAGACTGCTGGCTAAAAAACTGGTGATAAATTTGTAAATGATATTTGAAAATGTCACAAAACTCAAGTCTCTATTTTCGTATAACATTCTGTGCAGAGTAGTTTAGAGATGGCTGTGCCCATGTGAATTTGAGTTCTTCCAATATTTGCTGGTCAACGATATGGTTCTATTCTGTGCAGGTGATGAAAAATAGATGGGGTTTAAGAAAGGTGTATGCCTTCCTCCTCCTTTGTTTGACACACAGAAGTGCAGGGGAATTTGGAAAAAAAATATCTGCCTTTCAATATACCAATTACATGTAGTGGAATGGTACAGGATTCTACTGTAGTGGAATGGTACAGGATTCTACTGTAGTGGAATGGTACAGGATTCTACTGTAGTGGAATGGTACAGGATTCTACTGTAGTGGAATGGTACAGGATTCTACTGTAGTGGAATGGTACAGGGGGGGATTCTACTGTAGTGGAATGGTACAAGGATTCTACTGTAGTGGAATGGTACAGGATTCTACTGTAGTGGAATGGTACAGGATTCTACTGTAGTGGAATGGTACAGGATTCTACTGTAGTGGAATGGTACAGGATTCTACAGTAGTGGAATGGTACAGGATTCTACTGTAGTGGAATGGTACAGGATTCTACTGTAGTGGAATGGTACAGGATTCTACTGTAGTGGAATGGTACAGGATTCTACTGTAGTGGAATGGTACAGGATTCTACTGTAGTGGAATGGTACAGGATTCTACTGTAGTGGAATGGTACAGGATTCTACTGTAGTGGAATGGTACAGGATTCTACAGTAGTGGAATGGTACAGGATTCTACTGTAGTGGAATGGTACAGGATTCTACTGTAGTGGAATGGTACAGGATTCTACTGTAGTGGAATGGTACAGGATTCTACTGTAGTGGAATGGTACAGGATTCTACTGTAGTGGAATGGTACAGGATTCTACTTCTGTTTAATCCAGTTCCTTTTTTGCAGCATGTTTTCAGTGCAGAAGGAGCCACTTTGATTCCCGTTACTGATCTATATCAAGTTAACAGCATACTCCTTTATTTTCCCAAGTCATACATGTATATTCTGTATCTTTTACCTTGCTGACCAACAAGTCTGTGTGATCAAAATGACGGCCATAGAGTTTGGGTGTATCTCCGGGGAGTGGTTCAATCTTGATGCAGACTTCATGTCCTTTTCTGGCAATTTCCATTGGTTTGTGGTTGAACTCTACACTGGTAATTTTACCAATCTCAACAAACTGCGAATGAAATACATGCATAATATGAAATATATTAGTATAACAAAGGGTCTTCGTTTCATTCGTTTAGATTGACACTGAAGTGTCAATTGTTCACTGATATAATAGCCAGGGGTGTAGTGTCCATGATTTGGGATCATTCTACAGTAGAACAGAGTTCATCCCTAAAATCAGGTGAAGTTACATGTGTAGGAGGGGCATGGCTCAGGGCAGGGTCAGAAAACAGTGTCAACATTCTCCTGTCTGACCACCATTTCACCTCAACCCTGACAGCAGCACAAACATAGCATGATTCACTAACACAAACATTGGTTATAACAATAGCTCAGTAATATTATGTTTACAACACCAAAGCCATAACACAACAGGCAAACTGACATACAGTTTACCTTTCCATCTCCCACCTTTATGGTCAATGTACATAGATCATGGATAATATCAGTCAAAATAATAATAAAGGGCTCTGGCAGTAGATCGAGCCATTAGGGGGGTTACCACAGGCAACAAGAGATGTGATCTCACATATCCCCTGCTAGATTTGCTAAGAAGTCAGATGAGACAAAACAAGAAACTATTAGTACTCATTTGACATCAAGAAATCCATTTCAGGCAAAATTACTCAATGTGGAAAGAAACAAATGCGAAAAGCATGATTTACTTGCGGCACTGAACCATCACACAGTACAGACATTTTGGATTCAGGCATGATGCTGTGTGTGGGCGTCATACAAACAGACACAAAATAACCAAATATGATTAACTGTACGTCAAAGTTTGTTCCCTGTGTTGTGCAGAACAGTTCACGAGCATGATTAGTTACATTACTAAATATTGAGAATGGCATCAATATAGACACGATAGAAGTTCAACTACAGATGTTTGATTTTACAGAAATAGGGTAGCGAAATCTGTAACCACCTTTGATAAGTAGAAATAGCTCGCAATAAATTAAAATAGGTAAAATATAATGAAGAAACCATGGGCTTTGAACTAGTGACCTTAAAATGAACAGTCCAATAGCTATTCCCCAGTTATATCATCACGTAAATTTTGTGCTAATGGAAAACACACACACATCCCGTGACCGCTGTCTGTGGACAGGCCAGTATATTTCAAGAACTATCAGGAATTTTTTTCGGTTCATGTTTGTCATGTGAGCACCTTCTGGGCTCCTATGGCTGAAGATTCCAATATTTGGACCTTTCTGCTACCAATGCAGAGGACATAAAATCTCAAATGTGGGACAACTTTGAATACCAGGTACAGCTCAGTAGTCTTGTGCCCGAGTGTATTTGCACTCTGTATTGTGGGAAGCCAATATTGTTGGAAGCCAAAAAAAAAAAAAACAAAAAAAAACCACATCACAGACAGATGCTGAAAAATCCCTGAGAAAGTTTCTTGAGCCTACTTGAAGAAATCATATCTGTCTTAGCCCCGAACCTGGAATGACAGCTGACAGTGTCACTAAAATAGCTGGTCACTGTGACTGTACATCTGCACTGCTTTCATGTAAAATTAGGGGGTTTGGACTAGATGGGAGGGATAGATTCCTCCTGGCACAGTGGCCCACATATCAGGAGCAGAGTCAAGCACTGAGATGTCTGTGGTTGTAAATAGATACTGTAGAGAGGAATGGTTGTCTGTGCTGTATGGAATGTGTATTCTGGCCTCAAGGAAATGAAACTGCTTGCCAAGGACAAAAAAAAAAATATGTCAACCCACTGGCACCAAGGAGGAAGAAAAAAAACCCCAGAAAAAAAGTTCCCAAGATGATCGAGGTTGAGAAGGAAGAGAAATCGCATCTGGCCGCTTTCCCATGGCTCTGACAGTGTAGAGTTAAGTATATTGGTATGACAGGGGATGGGGGCCTGCAAGTATTGGTGGGTAAGAAGACATCTTGTTCCCACTGGATAGACCATCAGTTACAACTGAGCCCACTGTCACTCTCAGACAGCCTTCACAAAACTTACACTGGCCCAGTTTGAATTTACTGTAAAAACACCAAATGGCAGACAGGCACAGCATGAGCAGGCATCTTCAATCCATGTACATTATAGTATCGAATCAGATATGGTGATACTGAAAACATTGGATTTGGTTGAAGAGGTCATATTTGAAATAAATCAATAATTCCCATCTAAAATCTTTTGTGCAGGTCACTACTGAAGTGAGGGAGCGAGTGAGTGAGAATGATTTAACATTGCTTCCACCAGTCTTTCCATCATATCACGGCGTTTGGGTCCTATTACGTTTCACACCCAGGAACCCAAGGTGTGCCCCAATTAGTCGCCACTATTAAAGGAACTGTGCAGGTAGTGATATGATTTTAGAAATTATGCCCTTCGACTGTGAGGGATGACTGTAGGGGGTGAGAATAGTGTAGGAGATGGGTAATGTGCTAGCTGGTGCATACAAAAACAGTCCAATTCCCAATGTCATTTATAGTATTAACTTAGGTATGTTCTCTGTATGAGACATTTTTGTGTGCGGACACTTCTCTTGACAAAGATGACAGCAAAAG
>JAVTVY010012174.1:0-52902 GCA_036873755.1 Hanleya hanleyi | reverse complement strand
CGATCGACTTAGCGAGGCTGGGACCTCTTTTATTGCCATGGGTTTGAAACTTGTATGCCAGTCTCCAATTCAGCCAATCAACCATTTACCGTTCTCGAAACATCTCAATCCGATCAGCGACGCGGTTTGCGAAGCAGACGACTAGCATACGCTGTCACATGATCTTCACAAGAGAAAGATTTCGACTGAAAAGGTTATACCTGCAGAGAGCTCGGCTGCCATTGGTCGATATTGATTGATCGATTAGATTTGTCTGGGCTCGCGCAGATGCTAATGTGGAGAAGTTTCTAGTCCCAATATTTCGATCCCTCACTCCCCTAAAACAATATTCCTCCTCTTCCCGCCCCACCCGGAACGAACGCCTGTGGTTACGGTGAAAACTGTCTGCAGAAATTGGGTCCGATCTTGTGTGCATCTCGAATATCTCCAGAAATATGTCGCGTATCGAAGCATGTAATTGGTGTCCGTTTCAAAATTTATCCATTGGCTATTAATTGAGAAAGATCGTAAAAAGTATATTTTCTTTAAACTGTTCTGTTTTTATTAAAATTCTTGACACGATTTTGTATATTCTACAGGCATGAACATTGTCATGGATTATCCTCCAGCTCCGGTCCATGATGGGATGTGAAAACACTAAAGTTTCCAGTGTGACAGAGGAACCGGAAGAAGAACCGGAAGAATCGGACTCTCCATTCTCGGAGGTACAAATAGACATGATTCGAAGCACGTGGCCTGTCCTATCCAGAGATATGGAAGAGATCGGGGCGAACGTTTTCTTAAGGATATTTGAATTGGCCCCTTACATCAAAGACATGTTTCCTTTCAGGTACGTATAAGTTTAACTATTCTAACACAAATGCAATGACTACGCGGGTAAAGGAAAGCTGCGTAGGCGAAATGGAATCCTGTTATGCACATTAAATGGTCTTAAATTGGGCCTGGTTAAGTGAGAACATTTACTGATCTATGTAAAGCAAATACGAATTCGATAAAAATTTATAATCAGGCCAATACTGTCATTCTATTTTATTGATGATGATTTCATCGCAGTGTCCATCATATTGCTACGTGTAACTGTTTCCCCCTCAATAATGAATTTCCTATTTGAAAAAAAGAAAGAAAAGAGTTACATATGCTCACCGAAAGTGTTTTATTGAGATTCAGGACAGCATAAAGGCAATAGGCCCTAGTTAAGCTTCGTGCATATTCATCCGTTTTCCGGCAACGACAATGCGACAACGACAATAATGTGACGACGACATAGAAATCGGTCATACGAAAATGAACTGGGGTGTGCACATACAATGTTATAAATCACACCGTAAATTCACAGCTAAATGTACTCGCAGAAAAGGTGCCAGTACATTCAACTGTAAAATTACGTTACACCGTATTTTACAATTACCGTATTTTAACATGTTTTAAACTGTAAATGTTGACGGTATTTTATAATTATCGTTTGTTAACAGGCAATCAGCTGTAAATTAGGTTGCACTGTAATTTACAATTACCGTATTTTTTAAAATCCTTCAATGTTTAATTACGTAGCACCGTTGTCTACACTTATCTGTTCCGTGGAAAAGTACCGGCAGGTCACTGGAAGGCCGAAATGGTCATTGCTCGTTGACTTATTTCAGCTCTTTATGTTTACAATGCGGTCACCACAAGTTTACTCAAAATAAAGATGAAGGAATCTGTGACAGGAATCTCCACGTCAGACAAAACTAAAATTACTGTTAGCCGCGTCACTCCTTGTGCGTGTTCTGGTAATGCTCTGAATGTTGTACAACGCAGGTGTTGGATGTCTTCTGCAAATGGGCGTTTCGTGTGCAAAGATATCAACCTCCATTCAGAGAAAACATGGATATTTGTTATGTTTGTGCAAAGTTTACCCGTTCCAGTTGGTATCAACTGAAATATCACAGTTCAATGTACAGATTAATGTGTTTTACTGTTAAATATACTGTAAACTCCAACATACATTTGCTGACTGCGAAATCACGATAATTTATAACAGTGTACGCACGGCACGGCAACGGCAACGCGATAACACGGGTTGGAATCGGTTCATGAGCCATTTTTAACGGTTGCCCGACATAAAAGTGACCGAACCACAACCAAACACATGCTTTCTGAGACGGCTGAGTATAGCTGCATACTTCCAAGAAGATGCCCCGAAAAGCTGAAATGTACATTTCTATGCCGTCGCCGCATATATCGTTGTCGTTGCCGGAAAAACGGATGAATGTATTAGAAGCTTTACGGTAACATATACTCCTGTACGTGTTACGTTAGTAAAGCCGAAAATTAATTTCTTTAATTCTTCACGAAAAACTTAAAAAACCCAGTAGATTTGTTTTGGTTCAAGGTGTCATATGTTAGATGTATAAAAACTCCATGCTGAAATGTATACGAAAATAGCGAAAACAGACGAAAGCCCAATTTCAAAGGTCAGCCGACGCTGTTGTATACGAAACACAGCTTTTTGAGAAGAATGAAAAAAGAGAAGACTTTACTCATGTAACCCCTAGGTTTTTTTCGTATCTTATTGAATTGTTCCTTCGCTTCATCTCCTGCAAATGTTTACACTGACCTGTAATGGGAATGTTATACATACAATACCATAATCATTCCAGACCTATTTACTTCCACACATCATTGCGTATGCCTTTTGTTTTGCCATATCCCCAATTTATGAGATTGCTGTACTATTTTGTATATATCTATTTTTCAGACATCTGAAAGACAGGGAATTGCGCAACGACCCTGTGTTCAGAGGACATTCCATGAAATTTATGGAGATTGTGGATTTACTGGTACAGAATCTGGATAACTCAGAAATCGACGCAGACACTGCCTTGTTGACCCTGGGCGCTAAACACGCCACATTCAAAGGATTTGGCATTGAATATTTTACGATCTACACAACCGCCCTCCTCAGTGTCTGGGAGTTTACTCTAGGGCAGGAATATTCCACAGATATTCATGACGCTTGGCAAGCAGTTTTGGATTACATTCGACTGGCATTATGCCACGGATATGAATCGGTTTTGCAGTACAGTAAGGAAGATGTCAATGAATTTTCGAGTCAAACAGCCATTGGAGAGGGAAGAGACTCTCGTGGCGGCCATTTTGAAAATGGAAATTTGGGACATCAGAAAATGCCAGTCGATCAACTCAGATTTCCCGTTGAATAGATGTTGCATAAACATTACTAAAGGACGCATTTTTCAAAGTATACCTATTCCCGTTGTATCTGCTATTTTATATTTTCCTATACGTCAAGTGCAAATGACAAGCTGAATTATCCTAGTTAAACTACATGATACTTTCAAACTTATATATATATACACGAGAAAACGTCAGACTATATCTATATGTGGGAAAAATACCAAGGCGCACTGTGATCAGTCGTACCCGGTGTACTTTGTAGGATGTTTGCAGCGAAGTTTTTCAACGGTGAGAATTAATCATGGGAAAATGCGAATTTATCCTGAGGCAGAATTTTTGTCGATTTTGAATGTATTCACAGAATGACATGAACAACCTTCAGTGTGAACTTATACACATATTTATATGGTTCATAAAATATGCACCAACTGATTTATTACTGACATTGATTGTTGAAATTAATTTGCGCAAGTTTCATATTTATCATCGTACTTCCTAGCAGGGATATAATTCTTCTATGTTTATATTTATATCCCGGCATGTTATAACACGAGTTGTTAATGTTAACACAACGGTTTATTCTCTTTGAACAACCTTCTTTTGTGTTCGAAACGAGAAAGTCTTGACTGAACAGACTACATTTTACTGAACACAAACTGGTCCTCAATCAACACGTACTATCCTGTCTCCAATTATCACGATCTTGTATTAACTTTTTAAATTTTACTTAACATAAGTGTCTTGAATTAAAACATATTATTGAAATTCAATTACCAGTAACTTGTCTTAAGTTAACATAAATTTGTCTTAACTCATTACGAAACATGTCTTGAATTATCGAGAACTTGTCTTTAGTTATGGCGAACTTGTCTTGAATTATCGCGAACTTGTCTTGAATTAACATACACTTGTCTTAACTCATTACAAACGTGTGTTGAATTAACACAAACTTGTATTGACTTAACATAAACTTGTCTTGTATTGACAGAAGAGCCTCATACGTTTCGCTGCAATACACTTTGAATTTTTGGTCAAAAGTGACATCTTGTGTACCAAAAATTGACAAAGTTCAAAATGTCTCAAAATGTTTTTTTTATTCTGTTCATTTTCAGGTTGCTGAGATTTGTTGAATTTTTGGTCAAAAGTGACATCTTGTGTACCAAAAATTGACAAAGTTCAAAATGTCTCAAAATGTTTTTTTTATTCTGTTCATTTTCAGGTTGCTGAGATTTGTTAATTTTGTTAATTTTTTAAAATTTCTGTTGGGGTGACATCAGTCTTGTTACAACAGCAACCCAATGAGCACGTCCAGAGCACGTCGTGGCGAGCAACACATCTTCAGTATTTCTTTTTCCAGGTTACAAAATATCTCTGTAATATTGTTACTATGACATTTGGAATACCATTATGGCATTTGGAATACGAATGCTTAAACGTATAGATACAATCAGAAAATAAGACAAGCACTACTTGCTCATGATCTTGACCAAAAGTGTACTGAGAATCACCTTGCCCGAACTTAGTGGCTATGGGTACCAGTTTTGCAGTTTCTACCAATCAGAACGCAAAGTGGGTATCACTAGCTATACAGATTAAATCTCAAGATGTCACCCAACTTGTTGATATTGACTAAAGTGGACTGATGAAATAGCGGACATTAGCTATTCCAATTTATGCGTACCGGTATATGGTCGTAAATGTGAAATATAACTGACCAAGTCTCAGAATTGTAAAAGTGGAACTGATTGGCAAAATGCGCCATGCAAAACACGCCTCCAGTAAACGTGCTGTCATTGCTCACTATCATTTGGCAGAATTCATTCATTACCTCGGCACAATGTAATAGCTATAGCAAGGAAGAATTTATCAATTTAAACAGATCAAACGTGCCGGCACACCGCGAAGATAATCAGTAGCCTAGGATGTTCAAACTAGCAATGTTGAACATTGTCACGGGATGTGCGCGCTCGCAAGAATTCGGTGGAAAATCTCTTCTTCATTGTGGAAGGGGCTCGTCAGCACCTCTATACATGGTTATCTCGCTTTATGCCATGTCGATCGACCCTGCCTTACCGAGCGTGGAAAAAACGCCCTGGTTATTCTCCGCACAGTGGGTCTTCACCAAGTCATATAGCATTTGACGGAGATTAAATGTGCGAGATTATCCAAACTGCTCTGTATCGCAACAAATTCAATCAACCAAAATTACTCAAATGAATGGCCTTTGGGGGATTCGGCAGACAAAAGAAAAGAAACAATCGGTGAATTATTGAATAAATGTTCACCTCTTTACAACAACAACAACAACAACAATGCTAACGGTCGTTTGTTGAAAACAAATCATCAATGTTTGTTTTTCGGAATCAAATGCAAACGCACATTCACATCTGGAAATTGAATATCTTATAGTACTGGTATTTAGTATGTTGATTAGGACTGTTTGGCTGGTAAGATTCAGGTTGAATGAAGATTTGTGAAATGATGCTTTAGTACAGAGCTATTTGTAAGGTGAATGATGCTTTGGTACAGGGCTAAACGTAAAGTGAATGATGCTTTGGTACAGGGCTATATGGAAAGTGAATGAAGGCAGGCGTTCGCAAGTTCTCGGGATCTCTGGTGGCCATCGAATGCCATAAGCGCCTTACTGGACTATCACCAGGTCATGTGATTGCTGAATAGAGCACGTGACTACCCTCTGTCCCGGCAAATAAATCCCAGATGGTTTGTCTGATTTTTCACAATTTGAAAAAGGTCTGAAGCCTGAAACTTGTCAATTCATGTCCAACCTGCATCCGGTATCTGTTCTGCTAAATATGGTTGGACAAGATCAAGTAAACTCGTAAAAAAATCCTTTTCGAGATGGAGAATTTCTAGGTTAACCCACAGACCATCGTTCGTCATGTTGTTAGAAGTGACGTCGAACAAGTATAATCCCAAGGAGGGGCATCAGATAGAGTTTTGCACCCGTGGGAGATAGTCCCGATATAATCTAAACAGTCGAATGGGATTACCTTCCCTCAGTCAACCCCATTCAAATGTATGGGTTGTTTCTAATGACACCACAGGTCGCAACAGTACTTGCTACCCCTGTCGACAGATCCGTCTGCAGTGGACCGACTCACAATAGCGTTGATTTTCAACTGGCAGATTCGAAAACAAACTATGACATAAATAAACAAATTGCTTATGGATAACAACTTCTAGTTTATTCAGGACGACGTTTCGATACAGGTACTAGTATCGTTCTCAAGTCAATGACATCAATAAGTAAATAATCAGTATATATACAGTTCCTTGAGTAAATGTCAACAGTATGATAACAATAGTATTGTACTAGGTGAGAAATTTTAAATAGGACAGGGACTATGACATCACTGGGACTATACAACTTACATATGCCACATGTTTAATGTTAAAGCTAATACTTTGTGATATTATATTTCCATGGGTTATAACAGATATGATTATTAGTATTTTCGACATACTTTTGGGATCCATAGTGTATAATTTGCCGATCGACGGTTCATGACGGAGTCATGCGGGCTAGGCGCATCACAGCTGGTGATTCATAGGAAATTCATGTTGTTGGCTTCCGAGCGTACAATTGGTCCCCTTCGTAGATTTCCGCTCGGCGGTCCCGAATGTGAAGGCAGGGACGATCGACATGACGTAAGGGGACATAACCGTGTTTGGACGTTGGCTCGCCCATGAAGTTGGACAAACAGTTTTGCAAGTTCATTGAAACAGCTAGGCTCTTATGTTGCACCAAAGGAAACAAAATGACATTCTTTCATGTGAATGGCAGCGACCAGGCCCAGTTGGATTACTTGGTCATCCCCGAAGAGCAGAAAAATATCCTTCTCTCCAGTAAATCCATGAACACGGCCCCTGAGAATACTTCCAAACATACTCCAGTCTTTATCACTGTGATAACCCAAAAGTGTTCAAAAAGTAATATCAAAGTCCAGCCATCCAAGACCAAAACAGACCAACTGGGAACAACACAAAACTAGCTACGCCACAGCAGTAACACATCTACTCGACCCAGTCAAGGACCGCTATTCTGAATTTGATATTTCCTGGGAAGTGAAACGGCTAGAAAGGATTCTTCACGCAGCAGCAAACATAGCATCCGACTCACCCAATCCAAAAAGGTCCAAAAAAGGCTTAACAGTACATAAAACCGGCCGTCCTTAAGGTTCTTCAGTGCAGCAAAGCCACCTTCCACAAGAAGAAAACAGCTGGCCAATCACGGTCGAAACTCCACCCACTATCCAGGGCGAAAATGATGCCCAATAATCTCTCAGAAGAGTTCAAAGAACAGAGACTTCAATACAAAGGGAACCATACTTACCATAGGATCAACATATCAAAACAGGGTCTACTCATACAAACGTCGAAGAAAGGAGTTGTCACACCTATCCTAGAAAAAAACACCCATCGAGCCAACCAGCTTTCGTGAAATTTCAGTCGTCCCAGTAGTCTAAAAGGTAATAGAAAACGTCATCTTGCAGCGAATAAAGCCCAAACTAAAGATATCTCAGCATCCTCTCTAACGCGGCTTCACAGAAAAGTGATCCTGCAGCAATGCAGCTCTCATGATAACAGAAGCTCAGGCGGAAGCCAAAAAGTCTAAGAAGAATATTATCCTGACAACATTCGATGCACACAAGGCCTTCGACATTGTCTGGCATCAGCAGCTAAAAAGGAAGCGCTATCTGTGTGGCTTCAACGGAAATATGTTGCGTCTGATCGTTAACTCCTATCGAGACGCCACCAACCAAGTGGAACAATCAGCTGAGCGACTCATTCCAACTCCTACAAGGTACAGGACAGGGAGCTCACTCTCCAGCGAGATGTATAAAATTTACAACTAACTACTGTTCGATCTAGAACGAACCGGCCTTGGCCTTTCCATAGGAGACATCGACATGTCCGCCCCAAGCTGAGCTAGCGACATAGCACTGCTCACTACTACTCGACAGGCCGTAAAAGCCCAAGTGAAAGTCATCCAGGAAATAGTAAACCGACGCCACCAAATCATTAACGCCACCAAGAGTGCTTCAGTAACCCTCCACCAGGCCTCTACACTACTCCCTCCAGATCTTTCCATCAATCAAAAATACATCGCTGAACTTCCAACCGTGAAACATCTCCGCATAAAACGGCAGCTTAGCTCAGAAGATAAGATAGATGAGAGAATAATGACGGACAGAAACACCCGATACAGATTGATGGAAGCCGGTCTACATGGCTTCAATGGAGGGAGCCCCCCGGTGGGTGTCCACGTATATGGTACACGTATGTGATACCCAGGACAACACACATCCTCAAAGGAACTATCATTCGGAAGTTGGACTTGCTAAATTTTGAAAAAATCAAAAACAGAAAGTTAAACAGCTTCAGAACCTACCGACGAAGCGCTCCGACACAGCAGCCATGCTACTTATCGGTGCCGAATATCAATCTGTCACGGCCATACAAGCAGAGAACACACTATTGGTTATTGGTGTAAATATAGATCTGTAATCCTACTGTTCAAGAAATGACCATTTTGCTTACATTTATGGTAATTTTGGCAACTCAAGATCGAAAATTGTACAGCTACCATTGATAACAAATATTTTCTGTCATGAAGATATAGGAAAGAGAATAGAACGAACCAGCACGTCTTAATTCACCTGCCGCTTCACTGTCAAAAGTATTGGGTATAGTTTTGACATGCCCAAATTATGTGGGTCAAAAGGACCCCAAAAGTTTGGATCAAAATGGAATTTCACACGAAGTCAATGGGTCCGTCACGTTTATACCCCAAAATATCTGGTCAAACTGACCTAATCCGTCTGACAGTGTTCTGGGGGCCAAGCTCGAACCGGCAGATCTATTGTTGAAGAAGTAACTTCAAGTTTTGTGCAAGTCCGGGATTTTTCTCTGTCTTGTTCAAAGGCTTTAATCATCCCTTGTATATCAGTAATTCCTTTCATGGTGGTGTAGCTTTATTGCCACTAGCAGTTCGTCATGAAATCACTGAAGTATGAACATGCGAGTTTTTACCAGTTATGCAATGACCTGACCGGATTGTCAATGGTGAATTGTGATAAAATAGCATTTTATTCTGACAGAATAAACCGCATATTTGGCATCATTTTTGGTAGGGATGTTTACACAAATAATTACAGGTGATACGCTGATGAGCTGATTGGATTTTGGTGTTCATATGTCCATTTCCCACAGAGCATGAAAATATAAACATTTGCTCTGCTGGTTGGTCTACTGGTTTCGCGAGAAAACAGCAAAATATATCGAAACAGCTGCTTTGGATTTTCATAGTGATGTTTGCACCGAATGTTGATTCGTTTTTCGAAATAATTAATTGGTGGATTTGGTCGATTTGCACCTGAAATTCGCGGTGTTCCACAAATACATGTCTTCTCCTTATTGCAAGTGTGGTGTCGAATAGCCACGCTAGCAAATACACGTACCGGTAGCATATGTGACGAATGTATATTCAGTCCAATAGTGTTATCGAGAGGCGCCAGTAGGGGGCAGCAGTTGGTGTCAATGAACCATAGCTGTGTGTGCTGCTTAATACAAACTGTTCTGTCTTTTTTGTTTCACCTGACTATCTTCTGTGAGCTGGAATGCCTCATACTTTCCATGATCGATTGGACAAAAGATTTTAAAGTGTCCATATACGTAATCTTTGTATTAGTACCGGTATATTCCACTCAATTAAATAACTCGGTAGTACATGTAGTAATACCGATTCCTGGATGGGAATAGTGCTGAAATCGGTCTAACAGAGATATATATACACGTGGTTACTAGACTGAGATTAACACAATTCTGTTCGTCCAACCGGAGACGAAGGCAATTAAGCCAATGCGCATGCTCTAAAGGAAATTAAACGGAACTGAGTCGATGAATCAATTTTCTATAATTTCGCCTTTCAGAGTCCATTATTTTTACCTGACCGACATCATTTCCGGAGGCCACAGGGAACAAACAAATATATACCGTATTTTGTTGAGCTAACTCGGAAGGTACCGGCTTTTAGATACATGTATTATTAGATGTAGTACGGACTCACAGGGGAAAAATAGCTGAGTTGGCCAAATTTTGTTCCACCTTGTCCCGTGCACTATACCGGAAATGACCTCGGGCAAAACACAACGAAAGTGGCCCACTAGTAGGCACAGGTGAAAAGCATATCGTCCAAATTTGATCCCAATCAAACTAACACATCAATACAAGCTTTTACTAGAACCCAAAAGAGGGTCTAGTAGAAGTGTATCAGCTGTCGTGTGTGTGTATTTTATCCAAATAAAAAAAAAAAACCCAAAAAACAAACCCCACATTGGTATTTTTTCGTTGAGTCTGAGAATTTCGTTCAAGCTTTAACACTCATCGGAATAATAAAATAGCCAATATTGGTGATAATTTGAAATATTACAAGTTCGGCAATGTGCAGGTCACCATAAAGGCTTGTGCGTCTCAAACACCATGGCCCCACCATAAGTGCTCTCAACGAACGACGAAGATATACCTTTGTTTCGGATGTCTAGTGACATCTTCTCTTCGACTTCAGTGAAACTTCAATACACAGCGTCATTCCTACTGTTAGTGAACTTCCACATGTGGCAATCATTCAACCAATTCTTCTGCATCCTGCTCCAGCTCGACCTGATCCAGGTCAGTCAAGCCATTATCACATAAATCCGACTTACAGTACTTCAAGTACTTTCATTGTATAACTTAACACAGGGGTATTATTTAAGAAATAAATGTTAGTTTTCCGTCCTCTAACTGCCCAGATAATGGATGGTAAAACGGAATTGCCTATTGTTTTGGGACGAAGCCGCAGGCTGAGTCCTAAAACATAAAGGCAATTCCGTTTTACCATCCATTATCTTGGCAGTTAGAGGACGGAAAACTAACATTTATTTCTATTCTAAAGCATCATTTATAAATATTACCAATGCTAAATAAAGAATAAATGTGGTCCTCGTACTCATTTGAAATTCAATTCCCCCTGACAACAAACTCGAATAGACCCGTCCAGATCATCTTTTCTGATGTTCCACTGGTGCCGGTCTATTCTCTCAGGCGAGGGGTGCGAGGGGTGTGATGAAGCTCAGGGAACGATATTCCTGTATTCAGTGCATAGACAATGTTTACTCTCGTTTTAAAAATTCATTTAGACGCGATCTTATGTGCGATGAAGAATCATTTATAACAGATTCCAATAATTATCTCACACCGATTACGGCGCTGAACTGTACGACCTCGACACAGTTGCCATCACAGTTTTGCTGACTCCGCCCTCGAGCAGCGCGTGAGTTTACAGCCGACACAAGAGCACTACCGAATGATTGTGACGGATTCTGAAAATTCTGGAGGATTTGTTATTACACGAGATAAGATATACACTCCCTGAAATTTTCTTTCGGCGTGCCAAGCAATTTACAGCCCCATATATCAACATAATTCAGCTAAAACAGGTACACCGCCTCCTGTGAACAGCGGCCCGACTGAAATCTATCTTGAGTGACAGCTGTCGTCATTGCAATGTTACGATTTCTGCACGTGTGTCATTCATAAATTTACTACGACTGCCACGCCCTCAGATACACAGACTCTGCGAGACGACAAGAATCATGCGAAATAATTCGCATTTGTTAGCCTTTCGAGTCGCAAAACTAAGTGAAAACAGATAATGTAGTCAATAATCTATTGAAAGTCGAAAATCGCGAGTAATTCCCACTTATAGTCATTTACTTTCGAGCAGACGGTGCGATAACCTATCCACCCCGGCCAAATCGTATTTGGAATAGGTCCATTTTGGAATAGAGTCACGTGAGAAAGGGTACTATATCGTCCAATATAGGACAGCAATCTCCCTATGCTTTCAATGCTAAAGATCAGGCAGATGCTTTAGAATATATATTTCCGGCCTCATTGATAACTGTTGACTGCTATTCTCTTGCAAGAAACTTTATCATTACATTTTACTTATAAGCGAGAGCTGGGGAAGGCGAGAGCTTGGGGAGGGGTGGCGGGGGCGGGAGGTTCATTTGTGAACTATTCTCTATAGTATTCCAGAATGACGAAAACTTGAGAGCTGAACATCCTGAATTTGGCTTAAAAATTTCAGTTTTGCTTTGCGTGGATCTCATTTCATATCTGATAATTATTTCGTAATTTATTATCTGTCGCACAAGCTTTTTGGAATATGACGTCTCTGGGTTATCATCGGTATGTGGCCATCCTGAAATTGATGTTACATTTTCCTGTAGAAAATATTTAGTGAAGGGAGAGGAGGTATCAGTTCCCCTCCCCTGGCTGCGGTGCACCCCAAATCGTCCAGGTCACATATAGGGTTAATTAGAATAACAAGCAGCCAGAGGATGCTAGGTCCCCCGCCAAAATGGCAGCAATATTTATAAGCGCTGTCGGTTTCAGAAGATATTCATGAGGATGGCAACAGCTACTTCACAGGCGTAAGAAGCAGAGGGGTCTTTCCACCTTCCCAGGTTTTGAGATCAACTCCGAATGGCTGACTGAATGTTGATTGCTACTGTAATATATTTTCTTTACCATGTAGCATGAAAATTATGTAACCGAAATGCAACCCCCAGAGACAACTCATGGCATATTATCTGCAAACTAAATTTGACAAGAATATGAAGGCATCCTCAACCTATTGCCCAGAAACCAAATTTAGACTTTGCCACAAGGAGTCACCACCTGTAGGTGCAAGCAGGCAAAAACACAATCCCAAATGACATCTCATGTCATGGTATCGGCATATGAACTTTGAGACTCTGAAGAGGGGTCCTCAAGTTATTGCCGGTACTAGATGCCCACCGGTGTTCATGTTATTTGGGGCGGGTCACATGTGAATACAAAATTTGAGAATAATCTGATGAGCAGTTGCCAAATTATTGCCCGGAAACAAATTTTTCCACCAGGAGACGCCACCTGTAGGCAGAAGCGGGGAAAATACAATCCCAAGGAACATGGTATCGTGGGGACATCTGCATACCAAATTTGAGAAGAATCCGATGAGGGTTCTCAAGTTATTGCCCAGAAACCAAATTTAGATTTTGACACCAGGTGACGCCACCTCTAGGCGCAAGTCAGTGAAATGCATTATCAAGCGACATCTTACATGTATGTCACGGTACATTCATACAAAATTTTAGAAGAATCCGATGGTGAGTTCTCAAGTTATTACCCGGAAGCGAATTTGTGATGTTGCCACCAGGTGGCGCCACCTGTGAGTGCAAGTGAGCGAAAGGCAATTCCAAGCAACAGCTCCTGGCATGGTAAATGCATACCAAACGTGAGAAGAATCCGATGAGCCGCAACGTTTCTCATGTTACCCAGAAAGGTACATATCTAGGATATTTCAAAGAAATTCGACCAAGTGTTTCTAAGTTATCACTTGCAGCATGGAATAATGGAATGAACTCCAGTGGCGCCACCTCCGGGTGGATTTGCTGAAACGCATCACCAACGGTGTTTTGTCACAGGGAATGCATATACCAAATTTCGAAGAAATCCGACAAATTGTTCGAAAGTGTTATAAAATTCCCTTATATGTGTTGTAATCGCTCACGAAGGATTTGAACAAACATGAACGGACATGCATTAAAGATTGGAACAAGACCCAGTGGCGCCACCTACAGGCGGATCTTGCTGAAACGTAATACCAGCGACGTCTTGTCGCAAAGAATGCAGATGCCAAATTTCGGAGGAATCCGACAAAGCATTTAAGAGTTATCGCTTACGCAGTATTTGCACGGACATGCACTAAATATTGGAACAAGACCCGGTGGCGCCACCTACAGGCGGATCTTGCTGAAACGTAATACCAACAGACGTCTTGTCGCAAAGAATGCAGATGACAAATTTCGGAGGAATCCGACAAAGCATTTAGGAGTTATCGCTTATGAAGCATTTGCACGAACATCCACGGACATGCACTAAAGATTGAAACAAGACCCAGTGGCGCCACCTACAGCGGATCTTGCTGAAACATAATACCAACAGACGTCTTGTCGCAAAGAATGCAGATGCCAAATTTCGGAGGAATCCGACAAAGCATTTAGGAGTTATCGCTTACGAAGTATTTGCACGGACATGCACTAAAGATTGGAACAAGACCCAGTGGCGCCACCTACAGGCGGATCTTGGTGAAACGTAATACCAAGAGACGTCTTGTCGCAAAGAATGCAGAAGCCAAATTTCGGAGGAATCCAACAAAGCATTTAGAAGTTATTGCTTACGAAGTATTTGCACGGACATGTCCGTGCATGCACGGACACATAGAAGCAAGACCCCAGTGGCGCCACCTACAGGCGGATCTTGCTGAAGCGTAATACCAAGAGACGTCTTGTCGCAAAGAATGCAGATGCCAAATTTCGGAGGAATCCGACAAAGCATTTAGAAGTTATTGCTTACGAAGTATTTGCACGGACATGTCCGTGCATGCACGGACACATAGAAGCAAGAACCATTTTAAAGTCCCCGGCCGCGTTGCGGCGGGGGACAAAAATAGGTAGATGAATTTACCACTGTGGTACTGGTTTCGTGAGTGGAAATAGCAAATAATGCATGGATGCTTGCCTTTCGTGTTGATCTTTTTTTTCAAAACCACCAAGAGGTGGATTCGGACGAGTTTCCTCTGAAGCCCATGGTATTCCACATATACATATGATTTGTCTTCTTCTCTGTGTTGCAAATAAGACACATTTCATTTTTATTACATGCCTACTTAAAATCTTTCGGAAATTCTTCATAGACGACCTATGGTAAATAGATGTTAGATATCACATGTACGTTTATATTAGACATTTCATGGGAAACGCACAAGCTATATACAACCGAAAGGCCAAGATACTTGCTTGCAGGTCTTGCAACTACCCAATTCCGACCTAGCTGTATGGGGTCACTAATCCGCTTGCCTGGTCTGCAGTAATACATGTTTTCATTTTCATATCGCAGGTAACTGTTTCAAAATGTAGACGTTTTATGGGTTATACCAGATGATGTTAGATCATGTGCGCTGGGGTTGTTCTCAAAATAACCACAGACGATTCCAGATTTCGACTTGGTGTTGTTCTAGGAGTTAAAAACTCGGAGACAATTTAAAGTTGTAGAGTACGATAAGAAATTTATTCTTCTCGAAAGCTGGTCAAGATGGAATACACGAGCTGCTGACAAAACCTCTGTAACATTGTCTTTATCGATGGTGAAACAGATACACCGGAGTAGTGATAGTACTATGAGGAAAGATGCTGATTTTGATTGAAATTGTGGTTTACGGGTCGCTTTCCATACGGATTTCGCGGCCCATCATCGCAATGCGTTTATTCTCACATATTGAAATATACATTGCTGATATTACATTAATCGTACTATTGAGTTCGTGCGTATTCATATGATATTTTAACATTCATGTAAACGGATATTATGTACAAGTGCGCGAGGATTAACGAGTGAAGGAGAGAAGATATATACAAAAGTTTTTAGATGGGAGTAGTAATTAATGTCAATATAATTAAGCATGAAGCTGTAAGGATTTATTAACTGTGCATGAGCACTGTTTTGATTCATATTATTCTCGTGAAATGTCTTGGTGGTTGTTATGACAATGTTCTCGTCGAGTACACCGTGCGCCGTCCAGAGAAAAAAAATAGTGATTCAAGAAATTTGTGATCCTAGAAAGGATATGTGACGTTTATATACGAAAAACTCCTTTGTGTGTGATGGTAATAACGCCGATTTTTTTTCCACTCCAAAATCTACCATATGATATTTTTCTTGAAGTTTACATACTGAAATTTCCCCTTCCAAAAAACTGAGATGTTCAGTTGCATAAAGGTGGAGATAGGATTGATCAAAATGTGCTCCCGAGCTTATTTTGGTATTTCTGGGCATTTTCATGAAGGGTTTTCTCCTGTAGCAAAAATATGACACCTCAAACCAAAACTATTCGTGGCTCTTTCCAATAAAAAAACTTCCTAATATATTGTGTGACAAAATTATTCTGGTTTGAGGTGTCATATTTTTGCTATAAGAGAAAATCCTCACTGTAAATACCTGAAAAATACCAAATCAGGCCGAGGAGCACATTTTGATCAATCATATCTCCATTTTTATACAACCGAACATCGCAATTTCTTCGAGGCTGATATTTCAGTATGTAAACTTCTAGAAAAATCTGATTTGGCAGGTTTTGGATTGAAACAAAAATTTAGCGTGATTACCATCACATACAAGGGAGTTATTCCCGTATTGTCGTCACATATCCTTTGTGCCTGTAACATTGTGCCAACGGCGTATCAGGGTAGGGTGGCAGGCTTCACCCTAACTGTCCGTGGATGTCCGTGGCACTGTTCGATTTGGTTTGAATGTAAAAGCTGTTCTTGTTTCTGTTTATTGTCCATGGTCAGAGTGTTGGTTCAAGGATTCCACTGAAATTGCTAGGTCTATGGTCAGGGTGGTCCGCTTGGGGTGTGGAGGATCTTTGTCCTGTGGGTAGGTGGTCTGTGATCTGTGGTCGGTGGTCTTGAGGGTGATTAGTTCTGGTGTTGCTCTCCAGTCTATGAATGTGACTACTTCCAGTGATGATAATTTTCATCAAGATATAATAAGATGCTCTGTAGCTTTTGCTTTCTTCGACAGGTTCTAGGTTTGATATAAAAGCATACAAGCAGTATTGTGTTCTGGGCAGAATTGCGTAAGTTATTTTGTTATGTACTTTTCATCCCTGTTAGTATTGACATTATGATGCTCAATTGGTACTCTGCTTGTCGGAACGGGAAAGGGGGATAGATGATTGGGTGAATAGATAGAGAACATGACAAATATGTATACTCTTTGCAGCATTAAGCAGTGATTTTGGGGAAATAAAATAAACGTATTAGGAATTTTATAGTACTTTTTGGTGACTTCGATTCCCTTTCTTGTTCTTGTGGTTTTGGTTGTTTGTTTTTTATGTTGCCTGATGTATGCTGATTTTGTGAACATTTTTGTTAGCGTTAATGGCTTATTTGTGCTGGGGCCGAGGCAGACGGCTCTCAGTATCAAGGTAAATCCGCTACCCCGGCAACCAGTTTTTATGCCGAAAGGTTTGTTATGTGTTGATCTCAGATTGGAGAATCTATAGAACAATCGGCCCTCAGTATCAAGGTAACTCCGTTGTTCGTATAGTTCGATTATATCCAAAAGGCAGTTTTATGTGTTTCATATTATTATTTAGAGGTTGGTTGTTTCTTAAACTACCGAAGGTCAAGACTAAAGATACAACTATTTTGTTCCCTTTTATACAATAGAGTTCAAGTGTCATATCATACATGAACAACAGACACTAATTTAAAAGGTTATCGTAAGAGCTGTAGTATTCTATTTAAACAGTATGTAATATGAGGATTTTGGATGCTCCCTAATGGGAACTGATAAAGCAAAGTGTGCCAATACTCTACAACAAAAATGTTAACGAATATCCTTTTTCAATCACATTTCCAGTAACCATATGAAATATGAAGATGACAATCCAATTATATTAATGTATATATAAAATATTTCACTCTTGGGGAATGTTGTTTCTTGATCAATGACGTGTTACGGATTTACGTATAAGTGTGCGCTCAAGGAAATAGTCCGTGCACTCTTGGGAGAAATTAACGCCATTTAAACATCTCCTCTTCCTTCTGTATTGCTCCTTACAAAAATAAATCTATTCCCCATCTCCCTGGAATTATTACCCTCATTCTCTGTTTTCTCTCCCGCCCTCCCAAATAAATCCCATATTTGAAGGGAAAATCCGTTCTCAACCCCGAATCCTTTGTCGTAATTCTTTCTTTTCTCTCCTCCTCCTACTCCCAAAATGAAACCCCTTACGAAGGAGTCACCTTGCATAAATACTCCACACCCAACTACCCCATCCCACTATAATAACTCTCTGCAGATAACCCATAATTATCTTTCATTTCTCACTTAAGCAACCAATTTTTAGCGTCAGTCGATGCTGCTTTACTTCACGGAGCGTTAACGATATAAAACGTATGCAATTCGTCTCAACGAAACATAGCTTTTTGTGCAGAATTAAAGAAATTAATTATTTGGCTTTACTAAAGTAACACCTTAGGAAAATTGTCATGCTACGGTATTACATGTACTCCTTTGTATCACGGGTCGAGTTGACTGAAAATCATTTAGACTGTCTGAATGGATGAATGAGTCTGAATTCAGTCGAGAGATCTCAGATTTAGCGGATACATTCGCGACTGCTCGGCCTATTTCGTCGAAGTCATAGTACCTCGAGCATTAATGGTGTAAGGATTTTACAGCTCTCCGCTGAAAACCATGATCCGCCGCACGTGAGGCACATCACAAGCTATATATGATGTGTTTTCGCTCACATAATCCTCGTTGTATTTACCCCTTATCAGGAGACAGAATATATGAAAATGGATATTCCCTTGATTCTACCCGCGAAGGATCTGTTCTAATTTGAGGTGTTCCTCCTGGTTTTTCTTGTCCAGTTATAATCTCCATGGTAACGGAAGTCGTACAGCTGACATGCGCTGTTTGGAGTTTCGGCGTGATACTGTGCTTTCAACATGGATGCCAATATGGATTCCTAGCAATGCGATACGACGTACTAATGTCCTACATTATCCGAGATCGTGTCGAGTGATAGCAGATAGTGTCCATGACTTTGTGTTGTCTTGTTGGATTTATAATAGATCCCTTCCTGATCTATTTTCCATTTTCAATATCCCAAGAGAGAAATATGTAGACCAGAGAACAAGTTCTCAGAGATTTTGGTGCCCATTACAGGATTGATGACACCACCTATACGTATCATTTGCGACCAATCTGTGTTGAGCATGATATTGATCGCATTGTATATGAAGATCGAACGAACGCCAACATTAAAGGCAAGCATCTCAATTTTCAGTATGCTTCCAAGATGAATGACCACCATATAAATGCGCCAAATTAACATATGCCAGAACATCATTGAAACAGTTCAAGCAGGTATCTCAGATCACGTATATCATTCAACAATTCTTGACCTGATCCGACAAAGGTAATTACCGAGAAGAGAAGGCAGTGACGATTTGAAATTACTCATCAGACGCTAAGTTGGTAAGGGTACAGTATAACAATTAACGATTGAGCCATCAAGGAAAATTATCTTGTTGATTTTCGGAATTGGAAAATAAAAATATTACATTTTCATCAATGATAGCTTGAGAAAGTCACGAGTTTATCCTTTTTCTGCCATAGGCGGCGAAGGCGCCCAGACAAGCCGATCCATGTTCGAGACAATGATTTCCAGACCTAGACATCAATTGTGAATTAATAATCAGATGTAGAGGATCATGGGAAAATTCAAGATGGTGTCCTTGTGGATCATCAGAAAGTCGTCACGTGTTCTGATGTTTCTGTCACATTTTCCCTGCCTAAAGTGCATGCACCTACTTTATTTCGACTGTATTAATGGTTAAATGTCGTATTTATGTTTCAAAAAGACACACAATCTAGAAATAAAAAGATCGAAAAATTGGTATAAAGAGAGGCCGAAATATTCTTCGAAAAAGGGTTACGTCAGTGTGACGTTATCACGAAGCCAGAAGGATGTGAATGATGGCCAAATAGCCCAATATATTGAACCAACTTGTGTAGGGAATTGTGTAGGGATTTTTAAATTCACCAGGAAGTTGATTAGGCCAATTTTCACCTGAAAACCACGTTGTGCCACATTTCCATATCTTCTCCTTGTTGCAAGTATGATACCAAACAGACACACTAGCAAATACACGTGTATATGTGACAAATACATTCAGTCTACAAGATGTCTGCCATCGGGCGACATAATGGTGTCATTGAACTCAATTTAGGTATATGTTTTGATTAAAATAGAGTGTTCTGACTTCAATGTTTCCCATGTCTGTGTTTATGGGCTGGAATGCCTCATTGCGTCAATTGTTCAAAAGCTTTTGAAAGGTTTCATACACAGTATTTTATGAGTATATTCCAATCAATTAAATTACTCCGCAGTCCGACTCCTGGATGGTAATAGAACAGAAATCGGTCTGGCAGAGATACATACATGTACGTGGTTACCAGACTGAGACTAACGCGATCCCGTTCGTGCAGCTCATTATACCACTAACGAGGAATGTAATTAATCAAATACGCATGCGCCGAAGGAAATTAAACGGAACTGTTCCGATGGATCAATTTTCTATAATTTCCCCTTTCAGAGTCGATTATTTTCACCTGACCGATACAATTTCCGGTGACCACTCACAGGGAACAAGCAAATATATACCGTGGTTTGTTGAGCTAACTCGGAAGGTCCCGGCTTTCAGATACCGGTACATCTACCAGTGGATTTTGTACGGGCTGACAGGAAAAAAAGCTGGGATGGCGAAATCGTTATTGTAATTCAATACATTTGTAGGATCACGATGCAAGAAACTAGTATTACATTTGACATAATTCTACAGATTTGGTAATTAGTAGGGATGTTTTGATCAAATGTATTAACCTCATTAAATTTCCGTGTTTGTCGGTCTATACATTACCTGGCGCGGGGCGGTTTCCGAGTGGTGAACTTCTCAGAATTTCAGGTTTTCTTTGCATAGATTTTATTTAACATCTCTTTTCACATCAGATGATTATTTCGGTATTTGCAGGTCTATTATCTTCCGAAACTGCTGTTTTGAAATATGACGTCTCTGTGACATCATCGGTGCGCCGACATATGTAGTGTAGTAACGAATACATTTAGTTTGGAGGTGGAAATGGAATCAGTCCCCCAGGTTGTGGTACATCCCAAATCGCCCGAGTCAGATATGGTTATAACAGAACAAAAATGTAGACCATTTACCACTGCCTGCACATCCAGAAAAAAAGGTGATGGGGCCATCACATTTATATGGTGATGATACCTGGTCACCACCCTTTACAATTACTGCAACAGGGTGATGGACAGGTCTCGTCACTCTTTAAGAATTATGACCAGGCCTCGTCACCCTTTAAGAATTATGACCAGACCTCGTCACCCTTTAAGAATTATGACCAGGCCTCGTCACCCTTTAAGAATTATGACCAGACCTCGTCACCCTTTAAGACTTATGACCAGGCCTCGTCACCCTTTAAGAATTATGACCAGACCTCGTCACCCTTTAAGAATTATGACCAGGCCTCGTCACCCTTTAAGAATTATGACCAGACCTCGTCACCCAAGAAAGGTGATGGCCTCGCATTTTCACTCGCTGGCTATCACCATAAAAGGTTGTTGGTCATCACCATTTGAAGGTCATGACTGAATAAAATGATGCCTTTAAATGATCACCTTTTTTGGGGTGATGCTTTTATCACCTTTATTGGTGACAACTACCACCCTTTGTCTGCTATTTTGTTGATGGTTTCGTGAGCGGAAATAGGAAAATATATTGAAACATTTTCTTTGGAATTAGGCAGCGATATTTAGCGCATGTGTCGATCGTGTTTTTCAAAATCACCGGGAGGATGAGTCCACCGTATTCCACATGTGATGGGTCTTCTCCATATTGCAAACGTGGCGCCAAATAGCCCGATTTTTCTCTTCCATCAAACGTTATATAGAATCTATTATCTTCTCGAGATATATTCAGTATTGCCTGACAAGACGAAACGCTGGGATGACGAAGTCGTTTTTGTCATTCAACACCGGTGTGATCACAATTTCTCTCTGGCTTCATTGAAAACTGTTGACGAGTTCTCTCTCTCAGGGAAGTATCAAATTCATCGGAATGTCGCGCTGACAGTGTCGTGTGCAAATCTCTTTCAGTGATAGACGTGGAAATTCTTTACAGACGACCTATGGTAAATCACCCCACGTGTACTTCTATATTAGATAGTTTATAAGAAACCCACAAGCTATATATAACCGAAAGGTCAAGAAACTTGCCTGAAGATATTACTAACTACCCAATTTTGTTCTATTTCAGTGGGTGCACTTTACGCTTGCCTGGCTTATGCCTGACTGGTTTCAGGTACTGACTGATAATTGTTTCATGAGAATAATGACATTGCCATCAAATATTCAGAACTGGTGGACATCATATTTGTACTTTGTGTATGGTCTCGGCGAGGATTAATTGTATCGCGAGTCGAGAAATCGCTGATATAGCAGATATAGTGTCAATATTCCATATCTCACATGCAGATGATTATTATCGTCAAGAGCTTACACAGATACGTAGATCAGAGAACATCAAAAGACTCGTTACACGATTGTCGACTTCACATAGGCCTGACTTATTTCCAATCTGTGTTATTTCTACGATATAGATCATAATGCAGTTCCAATCTGTTAGTTTTTAATTAAATAATCAATCGCGTGAGCGACCGAATGTACATCAAAGTTAAAGGCAAGAATATCAATTTTCCTTGATCTGACAAGATGAATGTCCACCATACACATATATACGCCAAAATAAACATATGTTAGAGACTCATTGAAACAGTTCAAGCATGCAAGTATCGCGGTTCACGTGTTTCATTGAACTATTATATTGAACTTCACCCGACAAAGGTAATTACTGAGGAGATGAAGCGGTGACCGCGAAGATGCAAATTACTAATTACACGACAAGTATGCATGTAAGGGTGCACAGTTGAGCAAGTATTGATTAGGCTATCATCGAAAATTATATTGTTGACTTTCGGAATTGGAAGATAACAAAATGACACTTTTCCTACGAAGTATGCTCTCATTTGCAAATTGTCCGGTAATGAGTGAGTGAATCAGTCAGTCCATCCGTCCATCCGAATCCTTTGGTCTGGAAAATAAGGAGAACCGTTGATATTAGAACCTTGATTTTTGGCATGAACGTGCATTAGGGGACTGTTATCAGCAAGTTCTGAGCTGACCTACTTAGGTGACCTATAAACCTCGATATTTTGAGAGGATTTCAGGTTATTTTTAGAGATAGAGAGCCACCAAGTCATCACTCGACCGTCTCCCGTATTTCTAGATAGAGGCCCCCCAAGTCATCTCTCGACCGTCTCCCCAAGCCTATTCCTACGAACCGTTGACATTAGAGCCTTGGTTTTTGGCATAAACGTGCATTATGAGACTGTTACCAGAAAGTTCTGAGCTGGCCTACTTTTGATGAAAATTTGACCCATTTAGGTGACCTATAAACCTCGAAATTGGCAAAAACATGTCTTAGGTCAAGGTACACACTTAAATCATATCAAACCCTACTTCGTAGGTCCTGTGACATTAGTCACACTACTCATGCCATCAATGAAAAATTCGACAAATGCCGTCATCTTAGTCCTCTAAAATTTGCGAGATTATATTTTTCTGTCAGAGTAGACAGATGCACCGGGACAAACCTGACCATGTTCGCCACAATACTCTGTAAACCTCGGTTTTCCCAAGCCCAAACTGTCTTTTCAAATAAGTTTTTGTAAAATTGTCAGGATTTTCCTACGAATTTGCAAATTGCCCGGTAATGAGTCAATGAGTGAGTCCATCCGAATCCTTTCGTCGGCAAAATAAGGAGAACCGTTGACATTAGAACCTTGATTTTTGGCATGAACGTTCACTAGGGGACTGTTACCAGAAAGTTCTGAGCTGGCCTACTTTTGATGAAAATTTGTCCTACTTAGGGGACCTATAACATTACGCTTGGACCCACAAGTCATCTTTCTCACCCTACTTCGTAAGTCCTGTGACGTTAGTCATATTAACATGTGTTCCTTTGCTAAAGGAAATACTATCTGGTCCGTTTTGCTCATTCATTCCCCCCCTTTCCTTGTCCCGGCATTTCCTTGTTCGAGGTACCGTATTATACACGACTTAGTTAATACATGGCAGTGTGACTAACGTCACTGGACCTACGAAATAGGGTTTGAGATAATTTAAGTGTGTACTCGAGAGATGACTTGGGGGCTCTGTGTGCTACCACGAGAGAATTTATATAGCGTCTCTAATTGACAGTGGGAACTATTAACTTTTCCAGATGTCACCGCTGGTGAGTCATTAGCGTAGCAACTATTATCGCCCTCAGTTTCTATTACCCTGGAGAATGATCAGCCCAGCAGTACAGCACGAAGTGTTGGGGGGAGAGTCCGAGAGAGCGGGGACCCCCCCCCCCCTTCTCGGCATTATGCGATTTTTCTTAAATTAACGTAGGGAATGATGCTCTGTCAGAGCAGTTGAGAAGTAAATGTTTGTAGTCCTAAATAAGACAGGAAACTGGAAAAGAAACACAAATTTGAAGTGAGAAAGGTCAAGATCAGAGATTTGTTAGAATGCAAGAATCAAATCAGGCATCACTAGAGAGCCATTCTCCATGGATATATTTATTTGGCATTCAACTTCAAGGTACCTCATCTGAAGAGAGTACATAATAATAATCAATGAACAATAAAGCACACACGAACAAAATAAACAAGTGGTTATAGGTTACTGAATTTAAAACACAACGATGATTTTATTATCGATTTCTTCAGTAATAACATATAATAGGGTCATTGTTGTGTTTAAATTTAGTAATTTCTCTCATAAAATCCAGCCATTTTTTATTTCTTTTTGAGGTAGAACATTTTTTAACTAATGACTGAACTGAAGAAATGATGCAATGTTGTATAGGCTGGATATATAAAACGTGCAGTATAACATGCCTTCAATCTCAACGAAATTCCAAGACCAGCAAATGAGTGAAAACGGATACTATCGGAATGTGTGTGGTATCGGAATGTGTGTCAACATTACAATGTAAGTTAGGCTAAAAATAGATTACTCAGGAATCTCCAATTTAATACTGGATTCAAGTGTACTAGCCATATTATAGATATCTCATAGTACATGTAGATCTAATAGACTGATTACGACGTACGAGCTAGCGCACACATGCATGTGTGCTTTTAATATAGATATAATTAAAATATGTTTTGGAAGCTGACGTTTTAGAACAACAACAACGACCACCGAAAGCCAACAAAAGATTTACCTTCATTGGACCTCTGACGCTTCTGTGAGAAGAAGTTTTTCAAAGTTGCTTGGCGCTTCATGACATTGATTTATAAAATACATGTCAAGTGATATTCGTGGCTCGGTAAAACTTCGCAGCAGACGAAATAACAACCTCCATTCTCCGATCAAATGATTTGCTTCCTTCATGCATCGTGGCATATACAGCTCGCCTGACGCGAGATTCTGGGATTTCGGTAGCCTTCCGCAATACCACCGGCTAACAGCGACCAGCATGATCACGAGGGTTCCCGAATATTTCCAACAATTTACGGCAGATGTTTGGGAAGCGTGGCGTGGACTATTAGGGAAAACATGGCGGAGCTACCTGGAAACGTATAATGCCGACATATTTTGGCAAGTACCATTATAGTTACTGATATTTTCGAGAGCTGGGCGCATCATTTTTTTTTTTTGCTTTAGTGCTGGGCGGCCGAAGTTAGTCCCAGGCGCTTAAAAGTCACAGTGAAGAATACAGCCAAGGGTTCCTGATGGGCATGACAGTGCACTCGAGTCATCAATAAATAATAAAAAAATAATTATAAATCAAATTTTCATCAGAATTCGATCAGCTCAGAACTTGCTGGTAACAGTGCCCTAATGCACGTTCATGCCAAAAATCAAGGTTATAATGTCAACGGTTCTCCTTATTTTGACGACGAAAGGATTCGTATGGACTGACTCACTGACTCATTACCGGACAATTTGCGATCTGTAGCCTACTTCGTAGGAATAAGTATGACCCAGGGTGATAATAACTGTTCACATCGCCATTTAGCCAAAACATCTGGATTCACAAATGTACTCTGCTTGATCAAACAGCAGAAGGGTTGTTTCAGATTTTCGAAGTAGTTAAATGTAAAGTTGGTGTGAAATACTCTCTCCAAACGATGTCCCAGAATGCACCGAAGACTCCAATTTCAAATTGGACAGGTCTGCTTCAGAATCTGTTTGGTTGGTGCTTCTGCCACGCCTGATTAGTTAGGACAAGATTAACGTTACGGCGTTTTGTCTTGTTGGAACAGTTGAATTTGTCTGTGTCCCAACACAATGCCAGATACATTACATCAATCGTAGTCGTACTGCAGCCGATCGTTGTCTCTATATATGAATGTCGCTTCCATGACTACAGTTCAACAACTTCTAAAGGCGGGACAAGCAAAGAGGGGAATGAATGAGCGATAAGCGAATATGTCTTATCAAATATTGTAAATGTATTTAACATATTGACCTTTATCTTCGATCTGTTAGTCCTAGATACACTGCCTTGGATTTTCCTAGATACACTGCCTTGGATTTTCCACAAATGGTATTGTCCTCTCCCTAACTATAAATGATTGCCTCACATCAACACAGGCTGGTGATCAAGGATGTGATATAAGAGATGACGCTGTTGTTATATTTACCGAAATACTGGTCGAAATGTAAGAATTCGTTAATATAGTGAATAATACACATCGTCTGCTGAAGTTCACTGGTCGAAAATTAAGAATTCATTCATAAAGTGAATGATACATATCGTTCAGATGTGGAAATAATATTCCTTGAAATCGGGTAGTACGATATAGAATGTGCCCAAATCCTCAAAAAGAAAACATAGATAAGTTTTGTTCTCCAAAGCCGCAGCTGAATATAACACTCATGACAAACGTCTATTTATGTGTTTTATCGCTGATGAGCACAGGGTGAAGAGCCCTTGCTTCAGGTGATGTCTGTGTACAGAACGTTTTATTTATTATATGTATATCACATCAATATAAAACAACGATATACACATGAATATACTGTCTTCCATTTGGGATATGAACCCCTTCTATCCACTTGTAACTGCATGCATGGCAACGACCAAATATCATAACATTGTTAGCTCTGTGCCAAATGTGTCATTCATCCGCCCCAACCATTCACGTTTGAACTGAGTACTTTTCGTAAACGGATGCTCGTAAAAACGATGAAAACGATGAAAGTGTGGGTTAGTTGGACGTTTTACGAACAAGTTTTATTTAAAGTGAACTATTTTTATGTACAATGATGGTGGAAGAAATGCCGGCGTAAGTAGTATATAAAGGACGGATTCCTTAGGATTTAAGGGCAGATAACTCTGTTTGAACAATTTTTCCGAAGATAGCCGCCAGAGGGCGCCACCAGTCTTGTGACCCAAAAATACCTCCGAATACAGGAGAGTTCCAATCTTTGCAGGTCAAAAATAGTTCTTTGACCTTTGTATTCATCCGCGGTGATGCGGTCTGCCTCCGCGGACAGAAAGTAGTCCCACGGGTTGACTTCCAATGTTAATGTATACGGGGAATACCTAAATAGACGTTTTGTGACCTAGGTGGGTCCCTAGTGGACCGATTGGGTCGAGTGAGGTATCAACGTGAAGCATTCGTCGAGGGGCATCTGATGGGCTGGGTGTGAGATTGAGATATCGGCATTCTGCGCATGCGCGGTGGCCAAAGGGTATGAAAATAGACGTTTTGGAGCTAGGGGAGCCACTAATGGTCCAATGGGGTCATATGAGGTATCAATGTGAAGCATTCGTGAAGGGGCATATGACTGGACTAGTGGCTCGAGCGTTGTCACGTTTTGGGATGTAGGGGAGCCCCGAGTTGTATGAGGTATCAATGTGAAGCCTATGTGAAGGGGCATCCAGTCATGGGTGGGTGCATGTAAAATTTTTCCTGAAACAAACGGAACACGGACTTTATCGAAAAATCCGGAAAAACACCTATCAACCCTAGCCAAAAGGGCTAATATTGGTCCCCGGGCTTAACGGAGCTTGCCTATCAATAGAGTTATCTCCCCCTAGTTCCAGGGTGGGTGTATGTACAATTTTTCCTGAAAAAATACGGAACACGGACTTTATCCTAAATTACGGGAAAATGCCTATATGGGGTATGGGGGGTATAGGACCATCCTGGGAAACCTACTTCTATACATTTGCGGTATGGTTGTTTGGATTGTTTTCTTAGTCTCGTCAAGACAAACATGATAGGAAGTGTCCCGGCACGAAACGGTGAAATTTTTGAAAAAAGTTCGAGGTCTGTCTATAGCCCATATAGACCCATATACGGGTTATGGGGGTATAGGTCCAATGTTTGTCCCACTGGGAAACCTACTTCTATACATTTGCGGTATGGTTGTTTGGATTTGTTTTCTTAGTCTCGTCAAGACAAACATGATAGGAAGTGTCCCGGCACGAAACGGTGAAATTTTTGAAAAAAGTTCGAGTCTGTCTATAGCCCCATATAGACCCATATACGGGTTATGGGGGTATAGGACCAATGTTTGTCCCACTGGGAAACCTACTTCTATACATTTGCGGTATGGTTGTTTGGATTTGTTTTCTTAGTCTCGTCAAGACAAACATGATAGGAAGTGTCCCGGCACGAAACGGTGAAATTTTTGGAAAAAGTCACCGAGGTCTGTATATAGGCCTATAGGCTGGCTATATGGGGAGTATAGGTTCAACCTTGGAAATTCACACACGTTCATTGTGATATGGGCTGTTTGAATTTGTTTTTCACGTCTCGTCATTTAGAACACGATGGGAAGGGTCCCGAAGCGAAACGGTGAAATTTTTGGAAAAAGTCACCGAGGCCTGGGTAGGCCCATAGGCCTATACTGCATGGCTATGGGAGTATAGGCCCATACGGGGTGGACGTGTTGGGGTTTAGGTGAGTCCCTAATGGTCCAATGGTGTCGTATGAGGTCTTATTTTGAAGCTCTCGTGGAGGAGCATTCGACTGGACTAATGGCTCGCCCGTGTGCAATAGGTTGCGCATGCGCAGTCTGGCCGTAGTATAGAAAGCAGGCATTTTGGGGGGTATGTGGGTGTGTGTTTGGGGTAGAGATGGACCGCTATGGGCCCGAATGGGTCGTGGAAGGTGTCAAAGTGAAGCTTGTGTGGGTTAGAGTCAGAATGGTGTGTTCTTAAGTGCAAGTCGCGTCAATCTGCGCATGCGCAGTTGGTTGTAGTAAGTAAAGTGACCATTTTGGGGGTGTGTGGAGGTGAGTTTGGGGTCGAGATGGACCATCCTTGGTCCGAATGCGTCCTGGGAGGTGTCATTTTGTAGTTCTCGGGGTGTATATTCCGATTTGAGGGATGTTCTCGTCATCTGTGACGTCATCGGTGACGTCATCAGTAGGAGTAGTAGCGAAAGTGGACATTTTGGGGAAGTGAAGGAAGGTATTTGGTGTAGAGATGGACCATCCCTGGTCCGATTGTGTCGTGGGAGGTGTCATTTTGTAGCTCTCGGGGTGTAGACTCCGATTTAAGGGATGTTCGCGTCATCTGTGACGCCATCGGTAACGTCATCAGTACGAGTAGTAGCGAAAGTGAGCATTTTGGGGCAGTGCAGGAAGGTATTTTGGGTAGAGAGGGGCCATTCTCAGTCCGAATGCGTCGTGGGAGGTGTCATCTTGTAGTTCTCGGGGTGCAGACCCCGATTTGAGGGCTGTCCACAGCATCTGTGACGTCATTGGTGACGTCATCAGTATGAGTAGTAGCGAAAGTGAGCCTTTTGGGGCAGTGAAGGATGTTATTTGGTGTAGAGATGGACCATCCACGGTGCGAATGCGTCATGGGAGGTGTCATGTTGTAGCTCTCGGGGTGTAGACCCCAATTTGAGGGATATCCACAGCATCTGTGACGTCATTGGTGACGTCATCAGTACGAGTAGTAGCGAAAGTGGGCATTTTTTAGCAGTGAAGGATGTTACTTGGTGTAGAGATGGACCATCCGCGGTGCGAATGCGTCGTGTGAGGTGTCATCTTGTAGCAACGCCCACCAACGCCATTCTTAATGCTTCAACGCTCTGGTGAAATAGCTCAGAAGCTCTGATATTCCATGAAATTGTCACTAATTCTTCGAAATGCGGTGACGCCCGTCAACGTCCGTCGTTACACCTTAACACTCTAACATAACGCCATGATATTGACCGGAGAGAGAACAACAACAGCAACAACAACAAGGATGACACATGAGAGAACAACAACAACAAGAAGTTTTTTTCATATAGTTTATTCTCCCCAATGTTACATCATACCCACGCTGGGGGAGCCGCGTTGGGTATATTTACAATTCAAGAAGATTCTTGTCCAATCAGAGGCCACCATTTGCATGTTTCATATTCGTTCCTGTCCGTTAGATGTATTCTTGTCCAATCAGAAGTCTCCATTTCAGAAAGTTCCATCTTCGGCCATGTTCGCTCTGAACCGTTTATTCTAATCATCGTCGGGCAGGCCAGGATACCGTTGAGGCAACATATCCTCAGATAGTTGTTTGCGCATTCTGAGTATCTATCAGTGCATGGGTGAATACTTTCATCCGATGGGGGGTGGTGGTCAGTTTAACCACGAAGAACGTAACATTGGTCATTATCTCCACTATCCACTTGGTGTTGGGGCGCTGTTCATAGGCCCATTCCAAGGGATCCACAGTGTCCAGTTGGGCCAGCATCGTCTCTAGCGACGCCCGATTGGTGATTGTGAAAGGATGGTCGTACACTGGGTTGATGGCACTGGAATAGAAATAGCGCAATTCACCCGTCATCTTATGGCATAAGATGTACCCAAATGCTACATTTAATGTGAAGGACGTAGGTTGGTCATTGAAGATGGCTTCCACGTAGCTGCGTAGACGGGCGAGGTCGGTCAGTCGGAAATTGTACAAGTCCAATATAGGGCGATGACGGTGGAAACAGTGTCGGATCATGGACCAATGGCGTCGATACATCTCACTCACTGGATGATCTTCGGGTAAGAGATCGCTGGGAACATCCACTGCATCTTCCAGAAAATGTTCGTTGTTGTCAGGCGTCTGACTGGGAACAGTAATGCTAGGGACCGGCTGGATATCTAGGCTCTTCTGAACTGTGGGTATAGGCGGGCTCTCCGTGATCGCATCACCAGTGGCATTCGTCTCCCCGGGTTCATCTTCAGTGAGTCTGTCCCTCCTGGGTGCCTCTTTAGTGGAAAGTTGTCCCTCATGCCGTGGTGATGGACCATGAATCAAACGCTCATGCCGTTTTAACTGACTGGGTCGTTTGAAGAGTTGACCACATTCTTCGCATGGACGCTTGGGTGGCCCATGAATTGAATGTTCATGGCGCTGTAAATGATCCGGGCGCTGAAACGACAGTGTAGGCCTACATATCGTACAGCTATACCGGGCGGTTCCGTCGTGCTTGGTAGCCTCATGGCGGCGCAAGTCGTGCAGACGAGTGAATGATTTCGAGCACGTAGTACAAGTGAACATCTTGGTGGTTGACAGAGTGTCTGATGAAACGGCCAGGCCGCTTCCCTTTTATAGCAAGCTAGCTGGTGATCTATTTTTAGCACAATCAGTTCAACTTGGACGTCAGCGACAAGAACCCGGATGTAGGCGCGGACGTCAAGAACCCGGAAGTTAGAGGGGAGGTGACCGGCCTATCGACCAATCAGAAGCCATCATTTCAGAAAGTTCAATCTTCGTTCAGTGTAACCTAATCGTCTTCGGGCAATCCATGATACTGAAGCTCGAAGCTCTTACTTCTCTCATTAAACACTGAGATCAATCTCCATCGGCTCTTCAATCCGCGGCGAATCGACCTCCATGGGTTCTTCTATTCTCAGATGCATTCCGATAGAAACTGAAATATCCGGTCTCGAGAGTGGCGAGCGTGATCCGTGTATGACATTTCGGTGACGACTCAATTGACTGGGATGCTTAAAGGCTATATCACAATCCGCACATGTATGCATGGGTACTTCGTGGCATGCACGTGTGTGACAACGCAAACTGTCCAGGCGATGAAAGCGCTTCGAGCAAGTTGTGCAAGAGAACATATCGGCTGTGGATCTGGAAATGATGAATGCCGTAAAACTTTCGGCTCTTATAGGCCAACATAGGAGTACCCGGATGTTCTACAGTCAGGGATGTACAAGAACCCGGATGTACCCGGATGTAAAAGTCCCGGATGTAAAAGTGCCCGGATGTTTACGAATGTTCCACCATTCTGGACTTCTATCAGGTCCATGTCCAGAAGTTCTCATGTCCTGCATGTGAATAGTCATATTGTGAGTGTATGCATGTGTGTATGCTTCTGTGTGTGTGTGCGTGCGTGCGTGTATGCAAGAGTGTGTATGCGTCTGTGCGTGCGTGCGTGTATGCAAGAGTGTGTATGCGTCTGTGTGTGCGTGTGTGTGTGTATGCTGCATGTTTGTGTATACGTCTGTGGGTAGGTGTGTGTATGTCGCCGTGTGCCATGATACAGACAGATGAGAGGAACACCAGGGTACCAGGAACTGACCTTTGACCCCTGCGCGCTAGCGCATATTGACCTTTGACCTCAGAAATTTGCATATCACGTGACAGATGTCAAAGGCCAATGAGTGCACTTGGAGCTCAGAGCTCGGAAGTGACATTTGCATATGACCTCTGTGAGGTCACTTCCGCTTCCGTTCACGTGACCGGAACTGACCTTTGACCCCGGCGCCCTCCGTGTCTCTTCGGTAACGTCCGTGACATCTTCGGTCACCTCCGTGTCTCTTCGGTGACCTCCGTGACATCTTCGGTAGCCTACGTGTCTCTTCGGGCACCTCCGTGACATCTTCGGTCACCTCCGTGTCTCTTTGGTCACCTCCGTAACTATCCGGCTGTTCAGGTGTAAACCTCGATGTACCCGTAAGGAACACACAGCTAAAGGACTCGGATAGAAGTACTCGGATGTAGGCGCGGACGTCATTGACAAGAGCCTGGATGTACAAGTATCCGGATGTACCCGGATGTAAAAGTCCCCGGATGTAAAAGTGCCCGGATGTTTACGAATGTTCCACCATTCTGGACTTCTATCAGGTCCATGTCCAGAAGTTCTCATGTCCTGCATGTGAATAGTCATATTGTGTGTGTATGCATGTGTGTATGCTTCTGTATGTGTGTGTGTGTGTGTGTGTGTGCGTGTATGTGCGTGTGTGTGTACGTGAATGTATGCGTGTGTGTACCCATGTGTGGGTTTGTGTGTGTGGGTGTATGCTTGCGTGTACGCGTGTGTGTGTATGTGTGTGTGTGCAGCGTGTATGCATGTGTATGCGCCTGTGTGTATGCGTGTGTGTGTGTATGCAACCACCACCACCACCACCACCACCATCACCACTACCACCACCACACACCACCACACACCACCACCACCACACACCACCACTACCACCACCACCACCACCGGGCGTTGACGCCCGTCAACGCCACCACCACCACCACCACAACCACCACACACCACCACACCACCACACCACCACCACGACCACCACCACTGGGCACACGTACCTGGTGCACCCACACCCTGGTGTACCCTATGCCCTACGGGCTATAGGGTACAGGGTGCACCAGGTACGTGTGCCCAGTGGTGGTGGTCGTGGTGGTGGTGTGGTGGTGTGGTGGTGTGGTGGTATGTGGGGGTTCTGGTGGTGGTGGTGGTGGCGTTGACGGGCGTCAACGCCCGGTGGTGGTGGTGGTAGTGGTGGTATGTGGTGGTGTGTGGTGGTGGTGGTGTGTAGTGTTGTGTGGTGGTGGTAGTGGTGATGGTGGTGGTGGTGGTGGTTGCATACACACACACACGCATACACACAGACGCATACACACAGGCGCATACACACAGGCGCATACACACACATACACACACGCGTACACACACTCGCAAGCACACACTACACAAAGAGACATACATACACATGCATACACGCATACGCAGGCATACCCACACGCACAGACACATACATACAGACGCAGACACACAGACACACACACGCATACACGCACATGCACGCACACGCACACACAATATGACTGACTATTCACATGCAGGACATGAGTGCTTCTGGACCTGGGCTTGATAGAAGTCCGGGATGATAGTACATTCGTGAACATCCGGGCACTTTTACATCCGGGACTTTTACATCCGGGTACATCCGGGTTCTTGTACATCCCTGACTGTAGAACATCCGGGTACTCCTATGTTGGCCTATAAGAGCCGAAAGTTTTACGGCATTCATCATTTCCAGATCCACAGCCGATATGTTCTCTTGCACAACTTGCTCGAAGCGCTTTCATCGCCTGAACAGTTTGCGTTGTCACACACGTGCATGTCACGAAGTACCCATGCATACATGTGCGGATTGTGATATAGCCTTTAAGCATCCCAGTCAATTGAGTCGTCACCGAAATGTCATACACGGATCACGCTCGCCACTCTCGAGACCGGATATTTCAGTTTCTATCGGAATGCATCTGAGAATAGAAGAACCCATGGAGGTCGATTCGCCGCGGATTGAAGAGCCGATGGAGATTGATCTCAGTGTTTAATGAGAGAAGTAAGAGCTTCGAGCTTCAGTATCATGGATTGCCCGAAGACGATTAGGTTACACTGAACGAAGATTGAACTTTCTGAAATGATGGCTTCTGATTGGTCGATAGGCCGGTCACCTCCCCTCTAACTTCCGGGTTCTTGACGTCCGCGCCTACATCCGGGTTCTTGTCGCTGACGTCCAAGTTGAACTGATTGTGCTAAAAATAGATCACCAGCTAGCTTGCTATAAAAGGGAAGCGGCCTGGCCGTTTCATCAGACACTCTGTCAACCACCAAGATGTTCACTTGTACTACGTGCTCGAAATCATTCACTCGTCTGCACGACTTGCGCCGCCATGAGGCTACCAAGCACGACGGAACCGCCCGGTATAGCTGTACGATATGTACACTGTCGTTTCAGCGCCCGGATCATTTACAGCGCCATGAACATTCAATTCATGGGCCACCCAAGCGTCCATGCGAAGAATGTGGTCAACTCTTCAAACGACCCAGTCAGTTAAAACGGCATGAGCGTTTGATTCATGGTCCATCACCACGGCATGAGGGACAACTTTCCACTAAAGAGGCACCCAGGAGGGACAGACTCACTGAAGATGAACCCGGGGAGACGAATGCCACTGGTGATGCGATCACGGAGAGCCCGCCTATACCCACAGTTCAGAAGAGCCTAGATATTCAGCCGGTCCCTAGTATTACTGTTCCCAGTCAGACGCCTGACAACAACGAACATTTTCTGGAAGATGCAGTGGATGTTCCCAGCGATCTCTTATCCGAAGATCATCCAGTGAGTGAGATGTATCGACGCCATTGGTCCATAATCCGACACTGTTTCCACCGTCATCGCCCTATATTG
The DNA here is from genome assembly GCA_036873755.1 of Hanleya hanleyi. Lineage (NCBI taxonomy): Eukaryota > Metazoa > Mollusca > Polyplacophora > Lepidopleurida > Hanleyidae > Hanleya > Hanleya hanleyi. The sequence continues at coordinate 17,474 of JAVTVY010012174.1, read as the reverse complement.
GACTTGTACAATTTCCGACTGACCGACCTCGCCCGTTTACGCAGCTACGTGGAAGCCATCTTCAATGACCAACCTACGTCCTTCACATTAAATGTAGCATTTGGGTACATCTTATGCCATAAGATGACGGGTGAATTGCGCTATTTCTATTCCAGTGCCATCAACCCAGTGTACGACCATCCTTTCACAATCACCAATCGGGCGTCGCTAGAGACGATGCTGGCCCAACTGGACACTGTGGATCCCTTGGAATGGGCCTATGAACAGCGCCCCAACACCAAGTGGATAGTGGAGATAATGACCAATGTTACGTTCTTCGTGGTTAAACTGACCACCACCCCCATCGGATGAAAGTATTCACCCATGCACTGATAGATACTCAGAATGCGCAAACAACTATCTGAGGATATGTTGCCTCAACGGTATCCTGGCCTGCCCGACGATGATTAGAACAAACGGTTCAGAGCGAACATGGCCGAAGATGGAACTTTCTGAAATGGAGACTTCTGATTGGACAAGAATACATCTAACGGACAGGAACGAATATGACAGATGCAAATGGTGGCCTCTGATTGGACAAGAATCTTCTTGAATTGTAAATATACCCAACGCGGCTCCCCCAGCGTGGGTATGATGTAACATTGGGGAGAATAAACTATATGAAAAAAACTTCTTGTTGTTGTTGTTCTCTCATGTGTCATCCTTGTTGTTGTTGCTGTTGTTGTTCTCTCTCCGGTCAATATCATGGCGTTATGTTAGAGTGTTAAGGTGTAACGACGGGCGTTGACGGGCGTCACCGCATTTCGAAGAATTAGTGACAATTTCATGGAATATCAGAGCTTCTGAGCTATTTCACCAGAGCGTTGAAGCATTAAGAATGGCGTTGGTGGGCGTTGCTACAAGATGACACCTCACACGACGCATTCGCACCGCGGATGGTCCATCTCTACACCAAATAACATCCTTCACTGCTAAAAAATGCCCACTTTCGCTACTACTCGTACTGATGACGTCACCAATGACGTCACAGATGCTGTGGATATCCCTCAAATTGGGGTCTCTACACCCCGAGAGCTACAACATGACACCTCCCATGACGCATTCGCACCGCGGATGGTCCATCTCTACACCAAATAACATCCTTCACTGCCCCAAAAGGCTCACTTTCGCTACTACTCCTACTGATGACGTCACCAATGACGTCACAGATGCTGTGGACAGCCCTCAAATCGGGGTCTGCACCCCGAGAACTACAAGATGACACCTCCCACGACGCATTCGGACTGAGAATGGCCCCTCTCTACCCAAAATACCTTCCTGCACTGCCCCAAAATGCTCACTTTCGCTACTACTCGTACTGATGACGTTACCGATGGCGTCACAGATGACGCGAACATCCCTCAAATCGGAGTCTACACCCCGAGAGCTACAAAATGACACCTCCCACGACACAATCGGACCAGGGATGGTCCATCTCTACACCAAATACCTTCCTTCACTTCCCCAAAATGTCCACTCGCTACACTCCTACTGATGATCACCGATGACGTCACAGATGACGGGAACGTCCCTCAAATCGGAATGTACACCCCGAGAACTACAAAATGACACCTCCCAGGACGCATTCGGACCAAGGATGGTCCATCTCGACCCCAAACTCACCTCCACACACCCCCAAAATGGCCACTTTACTTACTACAACCAACTGCGCATGCGCAGATTGACGCGACTTGCACTTAAAAACACACCATTCTGACTCTAACCCACACAAGCTTCACTTTGACACCTTCCACGACCCATTCGGGCCCATAGCGGTCCATCTCTACCCCAAACACACACCCACATACCCCCCAAAATGCCTGCTTTCTATACTACGGCCAGACTGCGCATGCGCAAACTATTGCACACGGACGAACCATTAGTCCAGTCGGATGCTCCTCCACGAGAGCTTCAAAATAAGACCTCATACGACACCATTGGACCATTAGGGACTCAGCTAAACCCCAACACGTCCACCCCGTATGGAGGCCTATGGGCCTACCCAGGGCTCGGTGACTTTTTCCAAAAATTTCACCGTTTCGCTCCGGGACCCTTCCCATCGTGTTCTAAATGACGAGACGTGAAAAACAAATCCAAACAGCCCATATCACAATGAACGTGTGTGAATTTCCAAGGTTGAACCTGTACTCCCCATATAGCCAGCCTATAGGCCTATATACAGACCTTGGTGACTTTTTTCAAAAATTTCACCGTTTCGTGCCGGGACACTTCCTATCATGTTTGTCTTGACGAGACTAAGAAAACAAATCCAAACAACCATACCGCAAGTGTATAGAAGTAGGTTTCCCAGGATGGTCCTATACCCCCCATACCCCATATAGGCATTTTCCCGTAATTTAGGATAAAGTCCGTGTTCCGTATTTTTTCAGGAAAATTTTTACATACACCCACCCTGGAACTAGGGGGAGATAACTCTATTGATAGGCAAGCCCCGTTAAGCCCGGGGACCAATATTAGCCCTTTTGGCTAGGGTTGATAGGTGTTTTCCCGGATTTTTCGATAAAGTCCGTGTTCCGTTTGTTTCAGGAAAATTTTTACATGCACCCACCCATGACTGGATGCCCCTTCACATAGGCTTCACATTGATACCTCATACAACTCCATCGGCCCATTAGGGGCTCCCCTAGATCCCAAAACGTCTATTTCCATACCCTTTTCCCACAATTCCCTGTCTGCGCATGCGTAGATTGGTGACAACGCTCGAGCCACTAGTCCAGTCATATGTCCCTTCACGAATGCTTCACATTGATACCTCATATGACCCCATTGGACCATTAGTGGCTCCCCTAGCTCCAAAACGTCTATTTTCATACCCTTTGGCCACCGCGCATGCGCAGAATGCCGATATCTCAATCTCACACCCAGCCCATCAGATGCCCCTTCACGAATGCTTCACATTGATACCTCATATGACCCCATTGGACCATTAGTGGCTCCCCTAGCTCCAAAACGTCTATTTTCATACCCTTTGGCCACCGCGCATGCGCAGAATGGCGATATTTCAACTCCACACCCAGCCCATCAGATGCCCCTCGACGAATGCTTCACTTTGATACCTCACTCGACCCAATCGGTCCACTAGGGACCCACCTAGGTCACAAAACGTCTATTTAGGTATTCCCCGTATACATTAACATTGGAAGTCAATCCGTGGGACTACTTTCTGTCCGCGGAGGCAGACCGCATCACCGCGGATGAATACAAAGGTCAAAGAACTATTTTTGACCTGCAAAAATTGGAACTCTCCTGTATTCGGAGGTATTTTTTGGTCACAAGACTGGTGGCGCCCTCTGGCGGCTATCTTCGGAAAAATTGTTCAAACAGAGTTATCTGCCCTTAAATCCTAAGGAATCCGTCCTTTATATACTACTGGCGTAATGACAATAACTAGAATTACCCCGCAAATAAACCTTCGTATGAGATAGAACATGAATTTTCTATGAAGTCTTTTGCACTTCAAATCCTTTGACATGTTAATCAAATCAGCAGATGAAAGTGAAAGAACGGTTAATTATGAATGAAAATACATGACGGTGAAGCTTTGGTGTATTTGGCAAATTGCCTTTACATTCATTTGGAGAATGGATGCTGATATGTGATAAGGATTTTATGTGAAAAACGTCATATTGTCAACATTGAAAACGGTTTACCAATTCTCTCTTTCAGGAAAGCATCTTATTTATTTTTTTATTCACGTTTTTTGCATATTAGGAATTGAAGCTAACCATATCATAAAACAGTTTCATTATTGATAGGGAATTTTTTTTTGTGGACGAAGGACGAATATTGAATATCGGATATGACTTAAATATATTATGTCGGCAACATCGGATTTCATAGATGGTCTAGAACAGAGTTCAAATAGCACGAGAGAGTGTCTCAATATTATACCTCGAGTCCGCCCAAACACACAGTTCCAAAAATACGCGACGTTAGCATTTTACAGTTGCTTTATGGTTCCTTCATTAGAACAAAATTTTTGGGGTAACAAAACTTTTTATAGGGGAGAAGCAGAGCCATGGCAATCGCAAAGCGCTATGCCCTCGTTATGGGTCTGGTATATATGACGAAATTTTTCGCATTTGGGTCCGAAGTATAGCGATAGTATAATTATGGATCTTGCTCATATCTTGCACTCCCATAACCCAAAATTCAAGTGGAATATAATGTGTAATTAAATTCGGTGCCCTTATTTATGTAGATATTTTCGTGTTTTATCCCACAAAATGCACTGCTCTCTCAAGAACTATGGAATATTGCCATTCACCGACACATCCACGTCCTCGAAAGGCCTGATGACCAATGAGGGATGATGGCGTTATTATATTGATAGGAATAGTGGTGGAAATATGAGAATTCGTTAATAAGCAAATGATATACGTACTCTCACTTGGAGTTCAAATATGAGTTTAGAATTTTTTGGTACCGCATTTTACGATATTGAAAGCGACCAATTCCTCAAGAAAAAGGGACCAGGTTTGTCCTCTAGAGCAACAATTAATTTGAAGATATACGTGTATGTGTAGCAAATATTAATGACACAATCGTCGCTACACACTTCATGCTGTGTTACATGCGAACACATGTACATGATATCTCCGTTTTCATGCGAACTTATGACTCCATCTTTGGCACATGAATCAATTTGAATAAATACGGTGAAGTCATTAGATCCTGTTTCTGACGCCAGGAGTTACTGATTAAATAACATACATTTTTATTTTGGAGACGACCTGAAGTGACCCCTGAAAGAGAACGTCCAAAAACAGACGCGTTTTCCCTGACATGTCACTCAACTGACGGTTGCTTTATACAGAATATGATCCTTTGACTTTCGCGCAATGTAGGACGTAGCCTGCCATCCTGTACCCCGATACACACGCAAAGCCCTGTTACAGGCACAGAATTCTAGAAGAACTCGCACAGTTCTCAAGAGCATCCTTAGGGAAGTCGTTGGGCGCGAAGGACTCAATATCTGTCCTCAATTGCATGTTATTTTCCTAAGTTGGACATCACAGTACTGGGCTCTCTAAAGCAAGCATAGGAAACGCCTCGTCCTCCCCCGAAACATTCTGATGACGCCCATGGTTTTCCCAGTCCCCGCCGTTGCAGTGAATTATTACGAAAGGTCCAGTTTTCATTATTTCGGCTTTATCTCTACAACAAATATAGGTAGGCCTACAGGTATTCGATATTGAACTTACATCAAATCTCTCCTACAAGGATTGATGATTATGACTGGATGGATGATTATCATTAACTACCCATTATCTGGAAGCCAAATCATTATTCATATATGCTGGACAATTACATCTGATGACGGACAACCATACCTTGGTGACGGGTAGACTATAATTCCTGAGATACTGTTATTCCTGTATGCCGGTCAATCATTTCTATTGGCGGACAATTATTCATACATATATATCTGGGTCGGGAGGATGGGGACATTATCATTGTCTGACGGTCATCAATCTTTCCTCCCGCGGACAACCATTCGTGGAGATCAAACCATCATTGATATATGCTGGGCAATTACAACTAGTGGCGATCAGCCAGTCCTGGATGGGGCACCATCACTCATATATGCCGGGAAATGATTCTGGCTATCATTACTGAGGGAGGTGGGTTAGTTATTGTCTGCCGGTCAGTCATTTTTAGAGGCGGACAACTCTTCCTGGAGGCCAAACCTGGCAATTTCCTGGAGTCCAAAATTGCCAGGGATGTTTTTGAAGAATGGTGGATATAATTTTGTTCGGTCGGACTTTCCGAATTTATTAATTTATGCTATTTTTTCCAAAACAAAGCAAACTACATAATAAATTAGGAAATCGTTATCTACTGTTTCATTCCATGCCTGCTTGCTATCGGTGCTAACCGTCTACCGTGGAAGGTCTTTCGGTTCATACTTCATGTAAGAATCACCAGACAGTGCATACAATAGCCAAGTATAGGGACAACAATGTGTCTAGACTTGAGTCTTTTCAACTGCACAAAGACTCAGACAATAGCCTCCTACATGAAGTATCTACCGGTCTTTCGGTTACTGACGCGAAAATTCTATTGTGTATGACGGCAGAATATTGAAAGTCGGATCGGACGACTATAGTCATGCTGAAAATTTCAGGCCTTTTTACTACAATTCATGTTCAGAGATTTTAGCCTGAAATTCAGGACATGCTCCCTGAATTAAGTGACAAAGTCCCTAAAATTCAGGAAATATAAGTCTTCGTCACTGAATCCAAGAATAAAATTCAGGAAATGAAGGTGTCTTCGTCACTGAATCCAAGAATAAAATTCAGGAAATGTAAGTCTTTGTCACTGAATCCAAGAATAAAATTCAGGAAATGTAAGTCTTCGTCACTTAATCCAAGAATAAAGCTCAGGAAATGTAAGTCTTCGTCACTTAATCCAAGAATAAAATTCAGGAAATGTAAGTCTTCGTCACTTAATCCAAGAATAAAATTCAGGTAATGTAAGTCTTCGTCACTTAATCCAAGAATAAAATTCAGGAAATGTAAGTCTTCGTCACTTAATCCAAGAATAAAATTCAGGAAATGTAAGTCTTCGTCAATGAACCCAAGAATTATGTCCTGAATTTCAGGCTGAAATTTCTGAAAATCAACTGTATTGTATGCCTCAATCATTTTGAGAGCGTAGTTCACTTTGTAAAAGGCAGTATTATAATTCCATGCACCTGCAAATCGAATAGAAGGTACGATTATCTGAGGGTTATTTTTGTTTCACCGGCTTGAGATGGTATAAGTATAGTCGGATTCACGTCATCAGGTACCGCCTTCCTGTATCTTTCGTTGTATTCATGTATCAGCATCGATGTAAATCGGAATATACCAGTCAGATTTAGGAATCATTTAGTCGGACTAACTACAGTCATGGCCCTGGGATATTTTTAATAATCCAACATCTCGGCCTGAGCTGCATGTGTATAAGGGAATATATAAAGTAGCTGGCCGTTTTTATCAGTTGATGGGAAGAGCTTGATTGCTTTTATGGGCAGTTGAATATCTATTGATTTTCATTATCTTCGTTCCATCTAAAATAAAACGAGAGTGATTATCCATGTCAATGCCACATGCGACTGATAACGCACTGAAATCGAAAGACAAAACATGAAACTATAAGCAATGTTACAGAAGCTGAATCCACAAAAATAATATTAAACACAAGTTGCAGATTTCAAGAAACTATAAACATCAGAATTCGGTGGTGGTGGGAATTTGGTGGTGGTGGGAATTGGGGGTCTGATTCCGCCTCTGAACTATTTTCGTTATCTCTGAGACTGAGAACCTGAAGTTAAAAAAAAAAAAAAAAAAAAAATCAAAGATGACCTCAACGATGATGTCACAGAGGCGCCATTTTCCCAGTAGGCATTCTTCGGTCAATTTTTATTTTTTATTCTTTATTTTACTTTTGCAATTGCCTTCGCAATAACTGCAAGCTAAATAAGTATATAATTATCTGATGTGAAATAAAAGAACTTTTATCTGTCATAGTCCCAGCTGGAACATTAATGATCGCTGTCTTAAGGTCCCAGCTTTCATACAGGCATCTTTTATTTCCCGAATCGTATGTTGAAGAAAGAATTTGAAGAAAGCGTATTTTTCGAACAAACGAACAATAACCTGGCCCGAATTGTCGTATGGGCCAACGTCTATATTGCCATTTAGAGTACGAATGGACGATTTTTCCAACAGTTATAGAATTTGAAACTGTCGTCTGAACTCAAGAGTACGCGCGACAACAAAAAACACGATTTCTGGATCAATGCATGTGTGACCTTATGGCAGCGATCATTGGGCTCCAGTCGTGGCTAAGTCTGTCCCAGGGTTTCACTTGTTTTAATAGTGTCTACAAGCACCTTGCCTATGACAACCGTGGTGCAAATTCACTATACTGTCCTCAAGAAAATGGTTGCCCCATTCTAGAAAGTCATCCGTCATATATTGTGTATTTCTCGCACAAATGTAAACAATGTTTTTTGATTCATGTCTTCCTGTTTTTCTGGGTTGACTGGTTTTTGAATTTTTGGACCAACCGTGCCAACTCTGACCCAGCTATCATCCCTATCAAAGAGCGCTATTGGATGCTGAGTTCCCCCTCCCCTCCGTTCACCAGTTGATTGAGCCAATGGTTAAGAAATATAGATGATAATGTATGGGCACTCTTCTGAACACTGCCATGCCCTTGGAAATACAAGTTTAGTATGCTTGAGCGCTAAAGTGATCGTATCGGTCCTCCAAAAACATCCAGGAAAATAGCTTATCCCGACAGTCTACATATATTTGTTCACTCAAAACACTCTCTCTCTCGAAATCTCTCTCGAGCAATCCAGTTCCAGGTTGGCAGTCATTGAACAATGATACAGCACAAGCTTGAGACATTCGCAATTAAATACATGTACAGATGGCATCCGATCATTCACGATGATTCATTCGGGAAATAAGAGATGCGTACCTGCTAATAATCACAGTACCATCAGTTTATCCATTATTTGAGGTGGATATTGGAGAGCAACCACCTCACTGGGGAATAATACCTCGGTTACGAGTCACATTTTCGGACAAGATTCGCGGCTGAGCGGCACACCGCCGGAAGTGACATTACAAAGTATTGATAGCGCTACCGATATTTGTTGAAAGCTCCGATCACTTTACAATTCTGTATTATACCTCTGTTGACATAGCCATACAAAGAATGACCTGAAGATTATTCTCCCCGTGAATATGAATGAGCTTATGAGAAGTAGTCCGTTCATGTGTAAACCTGAGGGAATTGGTCGGTCTGATTCAAACAGAACGGTAAGTGCGGGATATATCCGATTACGTCACAGCGAGGTCGTAAGGGCGAACTTCCGCTATTGAGGCAGGGACATAGGTCTAGGCTCCAGTGAAGTGAGCCTGCATGTTAATCGGAGAATATTGAAGAGGTTGATTGGAGAGTCCAATGTCATCGTAGACTGAACTGTCTCACCCGCTCATATGATTTGAAAGTTGGATTTATGGCGGCATTTTGTTGCCCTGTTTAAAATACCCAACTGACTTCATTGGAAACAAAACACATATACCACCAAAGGAATGTAACATACAAGTCACTGTACATATTTGGAATATGCAGATATGAAGAAGTGGTCTGATTGGAATAGCCGTTTTCCGTAGGATACCGTCTACGTAGCTTGTAATCCGATAGCAAATCGCACACGTGCTCGGTTCCCGGTTGCGTTGTTTTCTAGTCAGAGGCATTTTTTCATACAAGCGGGTGACCTCTTGCCATTAACTTGAATCAGTGTGGATTCCGATATTGTTTGATGAGAATAGTGAAAATACATGCTCCTGTTCTGTCCTATCGGCCACTGAAGGTAAATTCAATTAGGCCAGACGAAGTTTTCTTTCATGCAAACTATAGCAACCTTTGCTAACTATACTTCGTAAACGTTCTTATACTCCGTACGTAAATATATAAAGTATACAAATACTACCTGACCCCTGCGGTGAAATATTGGAGTAACCCAGGAACGAATGGAGATGTTATTATATTTGTCATGTTATCTACATTTTTATCAGATTTGCACGTTTTTAGGGAGCAGAGCGTGCACCATGAAATTAACATGGTACAGTGAAACCGTTGAATACCGACTCCTTGGTAATCTGAACAACCTCTACAATGCAAATACCGACATTATCTTATGTCCCAATACTTAAATTTAAGGAATTTTGAATCTTGACAAACCAGAACCCTGTCCAAATCGATACTATAAACTGGTCTCAAGCATGGTCGGTTTACACACGTATAACTGTACACATTTTCAGTACCGTACATAGCGGTCTAATCCCAATTTTTTTTATACTGGTAACTCGTTTTAACGGATTAATAATTTGTTATAGCAGATTACTGGGTCAAACCGTATATTTTCTTCGCACTAACGTGGCGTCGTAATATTCTGTGCAATGGGAATGATATCAGAGACATACAATGCAAGGAGAATTGAACCTGGGATGGATGAATATTGATCGACTCTATTCATCGTTCACTGAAACATGCTGACAGGGGAAACAACAAGTACATGTAACATACGCACTTAGAGTTATGCCCCTTATTATTAGTATCATCATTAATCAAACTCTCCCTCGATCTCAAAGAGATCCGTGTCTACCCGCAAGAGAGAGCAAAGCGACTCCGGTAAGACGGAGCCATCTTTGGTCTCACTTGGCAGTTTCGTATTTTTGGCTCTTGGGATTCCCCAGAACAATCCATGATGGGGATTTCCCCTGCTAATGTTAAATTGTAAAAGTGGGAATTTGTTTTCTTTTTAGATTTTGTTTTAAAGAGTACATTTCAAAGTTATGTAATTTTTAATCAATATGGCGGGAAAGACAATATCAAGGGAGTTAACTCTGGGAACCCTCGCGGATTGGCTGTTTTCCAATGTTGTATCATTCGAAGTCGGGCTTTTCTATACAACATTTTGTAGCTGAAATTCTTACAATTTATTCATATATAGTTACCAATAGTCACATCAATCTTTATTATGACCAGAGGGGGTTTGTGATAGTGTATCACTGCTATTTGCGGGCCTCACATGAACACCCTACTGAATCGACAAGTATGATTGTAGGTAAACACCGCCGGCCACGTGTCAAATCACAGTCAATGGTAGGTTTTTCGGTGCTTTCGTTATCAAGTGTAGGCGTGTGTCTGACCAGACGACAGTGACCACAGCCGAAAATGAACGATTTTCAGCATATCGATGACAGGTATGGTTACTGGTGTCCAGTCATTTTTTGATGGAGAGATATCGTACTATATTGTCACCAAATGTAGGGTTATTACTATTTCAAGTTAACAAAAGTTTTAAACATTTTTGCGGCGAGAGGTGTTTTTAGGTGTTGGTGGACAGTCCATGGTAGGTATTAGCATCGAATTATAGTGTGAGGAAATGAGCACAAAATGAACACGTGGGAACTTTAATACTACCTGCTTCATGTATCACTGACTCATTCATCTCTCGATTCCTTTCACTTGTGTGTGTTTAAGAGGAATATGAACCATTAATAGTTTATTCTCTGTCTGTCTGATATTACGACAGTCCATGGTATCATCATCGGATCGATCGACAGTCCATGGTAGGTCAAAATACGGTCAGTCCGAACTGACGTGAACCGTGTAACCTTGGCCAATGATTCGCCAAATGGACTGTTGCCAAGACAAATGGTAGCTACCATGGACTGTCGACATATCTGATATACAATCATATGTTGCCTCATTATAACATTGCAGCTGTTATCCGGCTTCAATGTGAAGTGATCCAATCTACAGTTCATGGTCGCATGACACATGGACTGGTGCATTCACCTACAATCATACGTGTCGATTCAGTAGGGTGATGAAAACTGCACTCGACACGGCCTCGGATAATGTAGGAAATTAGTACCTACTAATAGCATTGCTATAGGACTCCATATTGGCATCCATGTTGAAAGCACAGCATCACACGGAAACTCCGAACAGGGCATGTCACCTGTATGACTTCCGTCACTATGGAGATCCGGTTCAGACGCAAAACCAGTAGGAACACCTCAAATTAGAAGAGATCCTTCGGGGGTAGATTCAAGGGAATATCCAGTTCATTTGGATGTATATTTTATCTCCTGATAAGGGAGAAATACAAAGGGGACTATGTGAGCGAAAACACATCCTATAGCATGTGGTGTGCCTCACGTGCGGCGGATCACGGTTTACAGATGAGAGCTATAAATCCCTACACCATTAATGTGCGAGGTATTATGACTTCGACGGAATAGACCGAGCAGTCGCGAATGATGAAAACTGTTTTCTGCATCCTTTGAATGTCAACTCCAAAGCGAGGCCCACATTACGTCACTCCCTCTGAGACTATTTCCCGAAGGATCAAGTGATCTGTATCAAGTAACTTGTTTCCATGGCCATATAAACATAATAGCATTGATATATTCGATATAACCTGGTCCGTCAAGAGTCATTTATACAAGGTTATTGTAGCTCTAGCTTCGAAAATAAATGATGCGTGAAACGCCAGATCAAGACAGATGAAAAAGATACGCCGCCTATGGTTGGAGGATGGCTACCAATAGAATCGAGCGGAACGAGAATGACGCTCCCTCGAATTTCGATATTATGCCGGTATTGTGTGGGAGAAGCTGGAGTTTAGTTGAGATTGAGTGTTATTCATCCTAATGTATGCAATGAGAAGATCTCGGTGTTACAAAAAAGGTTTGTATATTATTAATTATTTTATGTTCATTTGATAACGTTGAGAAGCCCAGAGTTTTGTGTATACGAAAATCTCATTTCCCGTAATATGTGAAGAAGAAACGATTGACTATTTGTAGGTGTGCACAGCTGACTTATCACCACATGAACCTATTGCTCAGAGTTGTCTCCCGCTTCTAACAATGACGTTCGTCATTAGGTGTCGCTCCAGTGGCGTCAGTGACGTCACGTGTTTGTGGCAACGTGAATTTACCAGAAAGGTACAAGGAAGTCAACGACAGACTGTTCTTTTCTGCTTAGAGAACACATATGTAAGTACAAGTAATTTTGAGGGCAGTAACTATACTTGTATGTTCTGTATCAAGTTGTCGCTTCAGACAAAACGGAAATGAATAGTTGCTATTGGTTTATTAGCAAATATTTACCGTGTTTCATCAAGTGGTTAGACGTCCGTGGAACAATGGACAACACGGAAACTTTGTAAGTTCCTCGATATTCAAGCAGAGCAAACCACCATCGTCACAAATGGTTCACACTGATAAAGTATGTATCGGGAAAGCTAATCTCAGCGCCTATGAGAATCACAAAGTAATAAAAGATAGAATGAGATAACTTGTATTTACTAAGACACAGTCATGGCTGGTGATTTATATATGGCTTTGGTGATTGTGACGGGACGATGTTTGTGACGTGACGATGTTTGGGACGTTACCTCGCCCCACAGCAGTGTGGCGTAGCGTCATGAATTGTCCGTCTCCTTGAGGGTGAAGCAAATCCTAGCCATGAAGATATCTATAATTTGTGGATTCTGGGAAATACCAAGCCTTAAAACTGCTACATTTGTTTTGTTTGAAATGATATACCGATACTAGCATATGATATAGGATGTAAACTATCTCATATTATCCTTTGACGGTGACCGGCTGACGCGCGACGGGACGTCATTATTGTGACGCAACGTAATGACTCATTAAGCGAAATATGTATGCCATAGATACTAATACCTTCACATGTGTACGCTATCGTTTATGTAAAATACTTTGTACAATAACTCAAAAGAATAGTCTTCAATCTCCTATTATCACGTAAATTGTTTATGATGCGAATTATCCGTAAAAGCAAATTGGTTACACTACACAATTTGTAAGAAGAAAATGTTTGTTAGATTTGTAAAAATGTAAATTCGAATCATAATGGCTTGTAGTGGCATTTTCAGAGCAATGCCTTTTCCCACTTTAAATCCTAGACAAAAGAAACGCAGGGTGCATTGATACGCGACCTTCGGTGTAATTTTGTGGTTCGTCATGCCCCTCTTCAGCCTATATACTTACAGCATTGGGCAGATTTTAACTATTGATAACCGGCGTAAATACGGTGAATATTCATCAAATTATCAAAGAAAGGACCATTAGGCTTACACTGATGATAATTCTGAACAGCTTGAAGTCGAGAATAGTCCAGGTATTACTGATTAATAACATTTTCCACACTGTAGCCCAGGTTAAGATGCAGAAAATTCGAACCACATATTGAAGCCGGGGATCCCGCGTCAATGCACCTGTCGATGCGCCGGGACAATTGTTTTGTCTAAGGATTAAAGTGGAAAAGGTAGATTGGGTTCTGCATTTCGCAGAATTATAGACTGGTCATATGAAGCATATGCAGGTCCTGTTTGGTATACTAACTTGAGTAACATGTTGGACTCCAATCGTACAAGTATTGATGTAAAACTAAACCCCAGGTGAACACCCCTCATACCCTTCTGAGATTCTGCTTTTTTTACTTTTTCTCAGATTCGATGGATGCACCCACATTTTCACCCGCTCCTGGCGGTAAGTACACTCTTTGATATTTGACAATTAAGTACGAGAATGACGATTCAAGCCGCTCGACCGCCTGAGTTTGTCATGCCGACTATCTGGATGGGCATTATAGTCTTGTTGGACGGACCAAATGCTCAACAACCTGGGGTAGTGACATTCACTCATGTTCGGCCAGTTTAGTCTTCTAGAAAATTGCAGTGCAGCCCTCAGCATCGCAATGGATCTTAACCCCACCAGGCCTGGGGAGAGGGGGCATTCTATCCTATCTCCGGAACGATACACAATTGAGGGATGACACTCCGTGACTGTATAGATTTTCATATTGGTGTCATTTTTAGCCTATTTGGATATACTTCCGGGCAGAGATTCATGGGTAGATTCAAAATAACACCCATGTGGGGTACCAAAAAGTGATGTTTTCGTCGTTTTATTCAAAATATTAACTTTTTATGAATGAAAGTGGTCAAAAGTATTTTATTTCATAGATAGTTATTTTCTAATTTATTATTCAATTGCATGAATATATAAAAAAAACTTTCTAGAATATGACGTCAATGTGACGACCATCTTAGTGTTTGTTACTTTTTCTGGTAGAGCTTGACCCCAAGATATATTGTGGGAAGCTTGAGTTCCCTAACTCAAGGGGTAAGAAAGATATGTGCCGAAATGCTGCCCCAGACCTGGATAGGCCCCAAAAGGCCCAGGCCGGATAGGGTTAACATCACAATTGTCCTCGCGATGTTGACGGCCGACTGTATGTCGATATCATGATTTTTAACACACGCGGTTACTTTATGGGTTCACAATGGATCTATTTTCAAAGGTAAATGAAGTCTTAATAATTCATGTGGATATCGGCACTGTATATGTTTGGTAACACGAGAAAAATTGAGCCAGATTCCCGTCATTCTTTGGCTGCCTCAATCGAGCCTCTGAATATAATTAATTCCAGACGGAGCTTCGTCTCAAACGTGACGGCGGACACAATTTCGCTACCAGACATACATTTGCCAACATGTCCGCTGTCATCTTGATTTTATTGTTGTTATATTTTCACAAAGAAATTTTAAGTTGCAGCTCGCTACTCCGAGAGATAAAGAAAATATCTTGTGAAGGTGGGTGGAGGGTAATTGCTCCTCTCCCGCCAGGCGGTACACCATAATTTGGCCAGGTCAGAAACGGTTAAATCAACATCACTATAGATATTGACCCGAAGAGTATTCAATAATGGCCCTGTGTTCTCAGTACCTCGAATTTATTAAATACGAAATGTTCACCGAAAAATACGAGGGTAGCATTCATGGTCCCTAGCGTTATGCATCAAGCCCCTTTTTATTACTTAACTCGGGACCCGCAAAAAAGCATATAATCATCACTTGGAAGATAGAAATGGTCAATAGATATATCAGTATAATCATATTCGTATGGAAAGCTTGTAAGAAGTTGTTCGTGTCATCTGGGCGGATAACAATACATTCCAAACTTGAAAGTAAACAGTCGCCATTTTCAATTTACTTTCTCCATTCTGCTCAAAACAAACGAAAATGGAAAACTGTCAGTGAATTTTCATATATCTTCTTCCTTTTCATCTCGAACGCTAATTTTCAATTGTTGATATTATTAAACAAAAGAAGACAATTGAAAAACTGTACTCGGCCCAGACCCGGCCTGCATGATGTCCATATTATGATATTTTAGAGTCAAGTTATGGTTTATCACTGGTACCGTGGTTCATACGAAACTGAGAAATAATCATATGGAATACAGGGAAATAATCTTGTGGAATACTGAGAAATAATCATGTGGAATCCCAGTAAATATGTGGAAAACTTGGAAATAATCGTGTGGAATACTGGGAAATAATCTTATGGAAACCTGAAATATAATCATGTGGTGTATACTGAGCAATGAACATGTACATGTGGAATACTGAGAAATAACCATACTGAATGGTTTGAATTACAGAGCAACTGGATACCGTCATCAGTGCAAGGAGAAAATCAAGGTTCTCCAAGGTATTGCTTTGTCATTGTTCTTACAAATGTTGTTTATATATCTGTATATTCTTAATATTCAATCTGGCTTCTCTTTATATCTAAGCGGTGCGATTATGATCCTGAGAATCGTATAATTGTGCTACAATTACCATAGAGTATGGAACTGGACGATATTTTTATTCACATGAAGAACTGTTTTATTTCTTGGAGAGTATTTATCCTGAGCTTAAATTTGACAGCATTGGTCAATGCATAGTGGCAATGAGCAATTATTTTTGGAAGAATTGTATAGCTGTCATTTCCACAACTTGAATCGCTCTTTCGTAAGCTGCACTATATAAGATATGTATACATTTCGCCGTTTAGATCTGGGCCAATTTCTTGAAATCTCACTTCAGGCAATTTTTGACATTGTAATCTTCAAGTGCATTTTAAAACCCCCATTGACTCAAATGCTTGCTTTTCATGAAAGTTCATTGAGCACAAATGTGGTTCGACGTCCTTGAAAATCGCCCTTGAAATGAAAATGAAATTGAAATAACCAGTATGAAAAGAGATAATGTTGATAAATAGTCTTCTTCGTGTGCCTGTACATCATAATTATCGACATATTTGGGGCACATACATGTTTCCGCCGTGGTAATATTTCTTACCAAACCACACAAAAGTGACGTTTCATCAGCCTCTGCTGGCACAATTATGTCTCTGAAGCGAGCAATGTACCGGAACGAACGGAAAATTGAGAGCTGAACTTGTTTTATTTGATAGTCTAACATAAATTGGGGTCATACTGCATTGGCCGTGTTACACCTGAAGTGAAATTACAGCTTCATGGCAGTGCCCTGAACACTGGCGCATTTCAAGATTTATATTTCTTTATTTAGGTGACACTGAACCAGCCGGTAGAGCTTGGACTCAACGTCAAGCTGGCCAAGTCTACTATTGGACACAAAGAAGGTACCAGATAACAGAATGTATAAGACAAAGGACACTGATACCAAATCGGCAGTTTTAAATTATCCACCTGTTCATCTAAATTATATATCGAGTTTAATGTTGTCAAAAACGAAATATGCATGTACTATATTGGCCTTTTTAATTCAATTTTATATTATTTTATAAATAGGGTCGTTGGTGTATTATTATATTATGGTTGTTGATCCGATTATTTCCTCTTCCTTTTATGTCTATAAATAACGCCTTTGGAGTCTGGTTTTCCTATATGTTGTTTCTTAATAGCATATTTAAATCAATATCTAGTCTATTATATATAATTTTTTTTCTTTCTTTAGTCTATAATGACACTTGAGCTATTTATACAGACATC